>UZAN01045417.1:10969-23310 GCA_900618425.1 Echinostoma caproni
GAAATAGACTGGTCCACATCCATCCAGTGTAGGAAGTGCGGGGTTGTGTTCGACCTGAAACGAACCAAACCCCTTGGGGGACTACACCGGAACCGGTGATTGAATCATAAATGACCGTCGGTGTGTGATTTTTTCGCACACACACTTACAGACACGCACAAACACACTAGCGATCTCACTTGGAGCTATCTACATTGCTCATAAGATGTGAGATGGATTCAATCTCACATTTCTCACCCATATACGACTGCCGTAACTGAATACGGTTTCGAGCAGAATACAAAACGCTCAGACGTTTATGTCGTTATCTTCGAAAAGTTTGAATGTTTCCATGACTACCTTGAGAAAACGTGTTGGAACATGAACAGTTGATCTCGACGATTTCTAATGATGCTCGCAACCAACAGTGTGAAGGGCAATACAATTTTGCAGAATTCAAACCATTGTCTAGGCTATAGACCCTTAGTAAGTATTAATTGCATAATGAGAAAGGCTTGTTTGTTTATGTGTGTTTGTTTGTGTGTGTGTGTGTGTGGAAGATGGTTAAGCTACCGCCGGTGAAGGTCCCCAATGCGTGGAGACAGCCGCCTTGTCGTACGACCAATAGGAGACACACCGCAAACGCACTAAAACGAGTTACGGACTACAGAAGAAGTCTGTTTTTTTTCGGATCGCTGGAACCTTAGAGAAAATTAGACTCAAGATGGCCACGGCAATCGTTGAACAGCTATTCTCATCGAAAAAAACTAATCATTCAGTGTTTGCAGAATCTTTATTGGGGAATGGAATACAACCAAACTGATACCATTGACGTTACGACTGGAGGAGCTATACTGTGGACCTTCACTGGCCTTTTTCTTTCACAGTTTGTCGGACCAATTTCAATTGATTCCTCCTCTCGACACCTCTCGTCCAAAGTGTATGTTGAATCGATCTTAAAAGCTCTGAAAGTCAACTAGTGAACGCAATTTTATCCCTGTATCAGTGGAATAAAGCTATAGAAGTTTGTATTTCCACAGATCTATTCTTAAATTATATATCAGCTTGCATAGAAGGCTTTAGGCTGCATTTATTCGTGTTATGCGATTCCAGTTTAACTTCTTTTCACCTCGTGGATATTCTTACACAAATGCCTTGATTCTCTCTCTCTCTACCTGCGACATATTTCTGCGAATAGTTCGCCACTGTCGACAAACTAGCAGATGATACCCCTAAATCTCCCCTGAGGTGATATCGATCCGTTTTTCGTTGTTACTGATTTATTCTCAATTTGCGACATCCGATTTTCTCACTCTATTTGTCGATTCATCAGGAGCTGCTTCAAACATGGTTCATATCATCCCCTCTTCCCCTGATGAGCTTCTACTGTACATAGATTTTATCAAGTTGCATGCTATATAAACTTTGCTAATACGTGTAATTAGTCGTCTTTTGGGCCTGTTACAAATTACGAGTATCGTCCGCACGAGCTGGAAGTGTTGTTCGCAGACGTTTCGTGAGTCAGCTCGGCAACCTCGACAGTGCAACCTCAGGATAACTTTGGCATATCAGCTACTGCTTCCACCAGCTAATGATAGACCGAGTAAGGACGGTGATGATGACGGAAACCCATAAATCAGAATCCAACGTTACTCGTTTATCGTGTCAGTAACTCCTCCCCGCGGGCGAGAAGGGTAGAGGGGGCGAGTTCAATCGCATATCCACTACTTCAGTAGCTCACCAGAACCAGCAGGACTTTTGTGAACAGCATCCAATGAGATCACCGTTTCCTGAATACGTCTCAGGCGGCCGCATTCCTTGTAGACCCCGACTAGTTAGGCAAAAGTACTCCAATGATCATATTCATGTCAGTACATAACACCAAATTCAAGTGTTACCAAACTGGCTTTGCTCAATAATCTGTGCATTGAAGCCACCTTGTGGTTTTTTGAATCTTCAACCAAAACACTTACTCCCGAACATGCCCAATTAGTTTTCTCTCGATCGTTCTACCCACAGAACAGGGTAATAATGCGTTGCGTGCAGCCACCCGGAAGCACACAAAACAGGTGTTTTTGCGCCTAATTAATTCCAGTTGTGGACTGCCGTGCCCGAACAACACACACGCATTCTGAGCAGCTCGTGAACTTCGGTTCCAGATGAGATGAACTGAACTGACCAAGTCACACCGGATGACGCATACCACAAGGAGCGACGCGTTACAGTTTTCGGATAACTGTGATCAATAAAACTTCCCAGATGATGTCAGCAAAGTGCCTACACCTCACAGCTTCTGGACTACAAACCATAAACCAATTGTACCAACCAATCAGTAGCCGTGCGGCCCAGACAGAATCTGTACGACGCTAGAAATACTAGCATGCGATTGGCAGACGCCCGGATGACCAATGAGCTTGTTTTGTACATATCATTTAAACCCCCTGATTTCTTTCAATAGACGAACTGCTACTCCTGTGGCTTTTTCCTCGCGTCTCGGTTGCAGGGGCTACTGTCGTGCTAGTTCCAGTGTGATTCAGTGTTTATGTGGCGTCTTTGATCTCTAACACGTGATTTGATTCATGCATACTTCAAATACTACGCTCACACTTAAGGTCGTACAAGAATTTTGTTCGCAATGTCAGAAAGAAAAGAGAGCGAATATCCAAGCATTGCATTGCACGATTTGATGAATTCATTGGCATAATGCCGGTGGTAAAGTGTATGCACAAATGCGGGGAAACAACTTTCGCGTACTTTGTAAATGGGCAACATTATTGATTGCATGGTGAATGATGAACATGCATTCTTTCGTTCTCAGTCCTCTGAAATTTAAATTAATACTTGAACCGAGTGCAGCAAGCTGAATATTGCTCATCCACCAGTCTACCATTGATCACATTTTGATCTATTGCATAGTTATTCACTGACCGTCAGCAACTGGTATTTTTTCTCATGACACGTTTGACGGACCAAGACGAAATGCCACAAGTGGGTTGTAATCATATTTGAATATAACACATAACATGAAACACATATTTTTCAAATCTGAGCCGTAACCTCCGAACTACTATACAAATTGTATCGCGACACCGAAGGTCACGCAAATTCAAACTGTGATAGAAGAGAAGTAAGAACCTAGAAGCGGGAGATAATGTCAGGAATAAATACACTTTCCCCTCAGCCATCAAGACATATAAAAGTATGAAACTGCAAACTGCAATGGATTTCCAAAATGAGAGTGATGTTGCACGAGTTAAATCAATACTTTATATATATATATATACCTTATACAGATCAATTTATGACTGATCAATAGTGTTCTTCAGCTGCACGATACAAGCTATTCTCCATCTTGGTCTAACTCACCTTCTGATGGTCAAATGCAAAATACAGCATCGCTTGTCTGCTATTTTCTAACGGTCGATGCTATTCAGATGCTTCTCGATTATTCGTCGTCTTCTTCTCGTTTTCTCTGCCACTTCTTCCTCTCGCGTACTCCATCTTTCATCACGTGACTAAATGACAGTGGTGCTCAAAGTGTGAATGTCTTTCTAACCCAAACTCATACGGCATGCACCAATCATCACACGACTATGAGCAGTATTCACACCCTGGTCACCAGTCGGATCGGATCAATAAACATACTCAATCTTGAAATGTTAAAATAAAGTATTAAAAACATAGTCCAGTCTATTGCGATTTTGGCAATAAAATCAATGTACTACCTCATTTCAAATGAAGATAGTGTATAAATTATAAGTGAGTTATAAACCATTCAGTAGTGATGGTAATTGACCAATCAACCGTATGGATGTATCCCGGTGACTTACATCAAAACAATAAAGAAGTAAGGTACGTGGGTCCCATCAAACAGAGTCATAGCCGGATGCTCTGAGGAAGCACTTGCATACAATAAAAAGAGATAACTTCTGAGAAAATTCGTAGGCAGATTTTGTCAAATTCATTCATACGCCGTTTACAAATGGATGGGATGCAGATCGATAATGGCCTCCAAATTGTTCAATGGATTTAGAAATCCCGTCCAAATATTAAATTTATGCTCCACCAATTCTGTCAGACAAGATGAGTCCAATGGGTGAATTTTATTTTAATAAAACATTTTTTAACCTCTCGAATATTGATTTTAGAGCTAGGCATAAGAGGAGTGGGGTTATCTGCAAATATGGGAAACGATCCAATAAAATCGAATTGATGATTGTTCCCTGAAAATCGACATGCAAGGCAATGCGGGGGCAGTGGTGAAAGAAATACCGGGTGAAGAAATATTTGTTAAATCGATTTATGGTTGCATTCGAAATTTGGCTTCATTGCATGCTGCAGCGAAAGCAAGGCGATACACATGCTAGCTTGATCACATGACACAAGTGGGCCTACCTCACAACGATCACCGAAATAATATCTGTCACATCTGTACAAATGGGAATTAAAGAGGAATGCTCCGTTTATTGAGGCTAATTCAGTGATGTTGGTGATTGGGATGAGTGGTTACTGACGATCAGGTGTCAGGTCCGATTGCCGCTGTTCAATTTTTCTGTTTTCGTAGGTATACACCAAAACTGAATTTGAGTTGCAAATTCAACTAGTGAATATTCTTCTATCTTGGCATTTTCAGGTCTTTAAAGAATGAGCAAACAATCGATTTCAATGTCACCTGATTTTCTTCCTCGGTTTAAGACCAACAAAATCGATTTTTTGCTTAAAAAACATCTGATTAGAGTTGTAGAACGCTTGCAGGTCAATGGGTGTTTAAATCACTCTCCTTCTCCGGGGGATATGATCTTTTGAATTGCACGGGGAATTGACTAAACTGACGAAGGTGGTGTTTACAATTCCGGTTCCATGGGGCAAACGAGAAACTGACTGACACATGAGTTAGCTGATCGAATATTGATTCCGAAATTAAAACAATCGATACTTAAATTGTGGAATGCTCGTGCGCAATACTATTTGCTGTTCACCTTCAACAAATAATGATCGACAAGATGGACCAAAAAATAACAGTTTTACCGTTTAAAGTAAGAAAATGAGAAAAAAAGAAATCTTTATGCATCAGTGGTTTTCTAAACTGTAAATTCTTTTGACCTTTCCTTTCATTCACTTCATGAGTACCTTGTTTTGCGAAATTGGGTCAGTTTATTCGATCACCGAACCGATGAACGTATCGGTCATGAAACAAGAGTATGCCGATAATACCTACCAACCGGAGCCGTCGACGGTTCCAGCGGACATTGTCCAATGTGAGCTTTCTCGAGACCAGACTCCTCCCCTCCTCATATTCTACAGAAACTTAGCAAAGTGAATTTCTGAAGAATCCATGAATAACCTGTACTTGTATCTTTGGGTGGTTTGGGAATAGAATAATCATTTATTGCCCACTTAATAAACATAAAAATCATTGGTCAATGGAATTTCAATTTGAACAATTTAGTTCATTTTTGAGAAAATTTTTAAGGCAAAAAGAGAAACAATTTTTGTCCTATCTTAGCGGTGAGAACTTTCAGCACCATTATATTATTTTTCCATCCGATCGATAAAGTAGAAACATTTGAATGGTTTGAAATTCAAATCGCGGATTGCACGTTGAATATCTATAGGACTGATAAGACGGACTGGGGTCTAATGCTTTCCGAGCTAATACATTTGCAAATTGTGTGCAAACATTGTGCATGAATGTGGGCCTCTCAAAATCAATCAAACTCACATTAGGCGGAATTGAAGTCAAGTGTCTGATTAAACAAATGTCGGCAAGTGTTATCTTAGGGGCTAATTTTTTTTGGCTGAAATTGTTCACTGAAATTGAGCAGTAGAATAGTTTATTGATCTGTCAAAATGATAAAAAGAAATTAAATCAATCAAATGTATTTCGAAAATCATGGGAACTTTTGATATTGTCTTTCTCAATCCCACAGGGTTCAGCACCTCCTTCCATCCAATAAATCCAAATCCAATATCCTCTCTCGCCCTCGTCTTTTCGGCTCTGAAATATGGAAATTTGCCGCGAGAACCACAACTTGAACACTAATTGATGTCATTGCTGTGTGTTCGGAGCGACCTACGTGGGCAGAACAGGGCGACAATTACGTAACCGGGTCGTGGAACATATTCCAAGTTGGGTCCAAAGCCAGATGACTCAATCGAGGTCAAGTCTGTTGCATAGAAAAGACGATCAAAACTACAAAACGCCGTCATCAGCTATTGCTCGACATTTGCAGATCGACCGAAGCACAGTGTTTCAGATTGTTTTCAAGTCACGAGTGGCAAGATTGCTAAGGTTTGCTGAATTGATTGCTATCAATCTATGGAGGCTCCGCCTGTGTCAACAAAAAGAACTTTATGTTAGTCTGTCCCTACCCTGGTTACATGATCCTTTTACTCCCTCCCTCCCACCCTTTTTTACGTTTTGTCTGTTTTAATGTATTTTGCTTCACTATATAAACATTGTATTTTGTTGAGATGCAGTGAAACCGTGCAGTGTATTGCATTATGGTCCTTTCTGTTGAAATTAATCTCGGGGTAAAGGCTTACTTCACATCTCACCTCCATCCGGATATGCTGAATAGCATCATTGTACATGGTAATTAATACACACGAACACCCGATTGGGGAAATATGGATTCCGTGTATTTCTGTTCAATCAGACTTCATTAGACAGATTGTACAAGCTGCACGATATTCGAATTCCTAGAATTTTATTTATCGAAGGAAATCAATATGTACAACTTGTAAAGAGCCTGAAATGGGGTTATTTATAATGAACGATTGCTCCGCGTACATAAAAATTCGTGACCCGTGTTTTTTCTCGAACAATCGTCTGTTACTAGAGTTGTCTCAATGTCATTTTATTATATCCATAGGGGTGAACAGTACAGATGTTTTCCACATGACGTGGACAGTCATTTGAAACCCGAAACGTGGGACGGGGTTATCTGGCGTGAAATAAAGAGAAGAAAGGAATAACAGTAGTTATTGTGTCAGCTTCCTCCTTGTCTGTTCACACAGATATTCAGAGATCGGAATCCGGTTCTTGCTGCCGAAACGCTTACCAGATTGGAGAGTAAACTACAATGTGTGTTATTTTACCCTTTTGTTATTGATCGGATTAAACGGTTTTCATTGTGTTTGGGTGCGGACACAAACAAGTTTAAACAAGTCTCTTAGTCTTTCAGCACAGTTTGATTGAATGGCATGTTGATCTTGCCTCAGTTTGCACAGTTCGATCCAATTTATTTAAACGAGATCATCGTGATCGATCAGTGGGTAGGAGTTACCTTATCGCCAAGAAAATGGAATNAAGAGATTGTTGCAAGTTCGTCAATCGTCAATCCCACCGCGGAGTAAAACTGATAGTTTTACCCCCGAATTCCAATTGCACGGACACACATGAACGATGCCCCCCTACCCCGCCCCCCCCACCTCAAACCTGATAACCATCAGAGATTTTCCCTTCCATTTCGGTGTTCCTACTCCAACTTTTCCATGTCCAACCTCCAACTAGTTGTCACGCCAGTCCTAGCGATGAACGAATGGAAAGTGCAAATTGTGACACCAGATGATAATATCTGGCGCCATCGTGTGATTTTGTGTGCACCATACAATTGCACTTGTGATAATTGAGTGTTTGTCTTGAGTCACGTGCTAGTCACGTGGTTTGCAGTAGACCATGAACGCGGACGGGAATGCGAGGGGGGCGGGGGGGGGGGGGCTGGTGATCTGAATCATTTTGGGGAAATAAGTGGGTGGGCAATCAGCACCATGTGGACTAAGACCGGATTTGTATCTCGAACGGTGTTAGTCACAAAATTTTGAAGAGTAAAGAAACTAGGAAATAGTCTGATTCTTGGCCTAGTAAGCGTACAAATGATGTCAATGCGTGCTCGGTTATGCTAACTTTGTTTTAAGAAAAAAGAAAACGTTTGCTGTTTTTGATGTAAACAGTGTCCAACCCGTTGCATTGAGAGAGTTTCCTTACGAGCCACATGGTCTGCTTGCATATTCCTGATTGTCTGTTATGCTAGAATATACAGTTGATTTGAGAATGCCATCTCTGGTGTCGCTTGAACACATGAGCAATCAAACTGCCCTCCGGTTTCACTGTCCTAATTTGAAATGAGCTAACTGAATGACGAAGTAACAGACCCCGAATATCTCTCTGATCAAGAGCCACGAGAATAACAATATCCGGTGTAAGGCCGTTTGAATCAATCAATTAATCAATGCTTCAGAGAACAAGGTGATTTCTCTCGAAGTGAGTCGCGATCTTTGACATAATTGTGTAGTCTGAAATGCCCACTATTTGACTACCACATGGTAAGGAGAGTTGCACATATCCAGCATTGGTCGGAGGGGAACTCCACTCTTATATATTTTAGACAGCCCATACTAACGTGGAGTCGTAGTCCCCAAATACAGAAGGTACTTCGTAACACAATACGAAAACAGAAGCGGATTCGTCTTACAGAGGCTAAGATTCCACGTCAGTTTCGGACTGCACAAAGTGTATAAGAGTGGATTTCCCCTCCGGCCAATCCTAGACATGTGCAACTCTCCTTACCATGCGGTGGTCAGCTGTTTGGCTCGTCTTCTGGACTCGGTGAGAGTGACGTTAAATTAGCATAGCCTTGAGGATATAACCGGTCTCATTAACGCCTCATTGAGTGGTTAAAACATCAAAGTAAAAATAATTCATCTTGTTAATATCATGCAATGCACAAACAATATGATTCTTCCTGATAAATTTCTAACCGGATTGTTGCTGTGGTAACCCAAGGTAACCAACCAAATAATATGGTTCTACAAACTCTGAGAGTGAAGTGGCATTCCGCTCTCTCTTTCTCTCTCTTCTGTCCGTGAAATAACTTGACCGCAAAGTAGCCATTAGTAGGCAGATTCGGAAACTATTCCTTTGAACAACAAACAGTTTGAAACCCGCTAACTGAGTTCCTTCCTCGTTCCGGATGAGTTTGACCTCTTTCCAGCCCCCTTAGTTGGTTATCTGTTTTACAGTCATTGTTATTACAGATCCTAACGTGTCCAAATGATGAATTGGATGGCCTCAAGATCACCTTTTATCCTGTGAGGAAGCTTTCCACGTTGATATCTAACCGAGGGGACCAGATTAAGTGAAGTATGTCCGCATGAACCCGGTTGGAAACTAGCACACTAAGTCTTACGGTGACAAGGTGATCATTTCGACAGCGAGGTCAAGTAGGGTGCATGTTTATCCATCCATCCATCCATCCACCCACCCACCCACCCATCCACACAAACACACACAAAAACCGGGAAGGTAGAAGTTGGTTGTTAAAACTTTCTCTCTTCTAACACACAACACACGGGTTGTAAAGTTAATCACTCACCTGCAATAGGGTTTACCGTCACTCATGTAGCATCGACCGCGGTAACAGTAGTCATGACAAGGATGTGCTGGAATCCAGAAAAAAAATAGGGAAGGGAGGGATAGTGATGATAACTCTAGGGGATGTCGAATATTCGTTGTTTTTTTGTTTGAGTGATTATTCGTCAACAGGGGAAAAAAACAATAATAATAAAATAATAATGCGCGTGGTTTTCGCTCCACGATGAACTAACTACTCGCTCCAATCAGATAAAGGAGCATCAACTTTTGGGTAGACCAGACACAGCCGTGCGCGCACACATCGCAGGACGAGAGAGAGAGAAAAATTGTGGACTCAGCTGATGTCTCTGGACAGATAAGCAGCCAGCCCAATTTTAGTTCTGACAATACTGCTGGAAGTCGTCGTTTTATATGGCCGATAGCATCCAAGATTACACATTCACTCACTATACTTGGCTTTTCTCAAAACGTCCGCACCTGTTCTGAGATACACATCGGCTGTCGTAACATTGCGGATTGTTAGTTGTGGTGGTGGTGCCCACGAGTGTGTGTTGAATCATAATTGGCATATCGGAAGGGTAAAACGCAAACCTAGATTTTAGACGCAAAATGAATGATCGATTCGCCTAAAAAATTAAAAATATCTCAAATAAAGTATACGGAGGCTACCAGTTCACTAACAATTTGCCGGTCAGTTGGACTAATTTGTACCAGTCACGGAAAGACGCAGTCAAATTTTTCGCGTTCGCCAAAAGCTACTTCCCAGTGTTTGTTGATGTTTTGCATCGATTTTCTTCAAATCTGATAACCAGCCGAGTATCTTTGGTTTTCCCGCGATACAGATATTGCATCATCATCATCAACATCATCCGAATAATCATCATCATCATCATCCGAATCATCATCATCATCATCATCCGAATCATCATCATCATCATCATCATCATCCGAATCATCATCTTTTGTTCTGTTTTTATCAAATTTTTTGCTTGGCAGGTTCACCATTGTTCCACGCCTAACCTAGTGGGGTCTGATGCGGTTAGCCACTCCAGGTCCTTAAGTCTGTATTGTTGATTTACACGGGAGAGAACAACACCGCTCTCCGTGGCCATGGAGTTTTGGGTCGTTTGGTGGGTGGGGGGAGGATAGCCATGAAGTATATCCGTCTACAATAGTGCATTGTTTTCGAAATATTCTATTTTTTTTCATAAGTTGTTGTTTCGGGTGAATGAAGAATGACCCGAATTCGGGACTGGTAAAATGTTTGGCGTCGTATACATAGATCCCGGAAATTCTAAGTGAAAAAACCTATTGGTTGTCTCACCGTTTCAAAATTACAAAAACAAAAAATTAACTGTGCTGTCCAGGAGTTTGGGGAGAGTGTGGCGCCAGCGCATGGGTATTCTGTCAATCTTGGACCGGAGAGATGTGACACATAGGAATGCTCATTGAGTTCTTTTTTTTAATTCTTAACTGGAAAATGACAATATAAAACTTAAACACAAAATTGTTCTTTTATGAACGAATGTTGCTGGCTAAAAAATATTTATTTATGCAGTAAATGTATGTGTGTAGGGGGGGGGAATTAAATCAGACCGGGAGCATTGTTTATCAAACGGCCGTGCCTATTACACTAAATCTTCGTACCAAACAAGTGATACCAATTGTAGTTTTTTATTTGGCTCTTGCCTTGTCTCTTTTGGCGATAATTTATTAGACTGATCGTGTTCAGTTTACACTTGATGAACGGGCCGCTATTGCGAACGGTTGGTTGTAACTAAGATAATCGTGGTAGCAACCGTGGCTGCATAAATGGTAGACAGATTTTAATGGGGTGTATATAATCGTGAGAACATGTAATCGGAGTGTTGAAATGTTAGATAGATCCCCCTGTCTGGTGTCCATCGCATCAATGCCGCGGGAGGAAAATACGGCCCGAGTTGATCGCATTTTGTTTCACTCTTCACATTCGTCGAGACGGAATCAAGGATGAACAACGTTTCTCATCATTTGTCTCCGTCCGATTTGCGTTCATTGTTTTCCGTCCGTTGTTTCCAATTTGTTCTTGAAGTTATGAATCGTCGAAAGCTGACTGAATAACTTTAAGAAATGTGACATTTTATGTATATACTCAAACGAAGCTCTGGTTCCCAGATTTCATGCCTTGTGACGGCTGCGTTCGTATCCGCACCGATCTTATCTACATAATAACCGTCAGGATTGATATCCACAAATGCACTGATCGGGACTCACCGTCCAGGAATGTGTGTGTGTGTGTGATTATTGCTTTGTCACGTTTGATGATCTAACCGCAAACAATTGACTTTTCTATGGATACCACCCACGCAACCGTATTCACGTGTACCGTCTGGATTGCCACAATCCACATACGTACGAACAAATGTTGAACTGCTTCACGGAGCTTTGGAAGAAGGTATCACGGTTGATACAACCTACAGCCTTGGTGACGAAGTCCAATATATATGTCTAGGTCGTTTGATAACGTTACCAATATTTATCCTGCATGGGATTTTTGAAAAGCACTTATCGTGTTGTGGTCTGAACTATGATTCTAATTAGCCCCACACAACCTGCCCAAAATCGATTGCTGGCGAGAAAGTTTATTGCAAACCCCAAGCTATTGTATAAGCACGTAAACGCTTCCCGGAAAGTCAAACACGGTGTTCCGATACTAAAATCAGCAGGACTGGTTTCAGTGACGACCAAGGAGGCTGCAGAAATGCTTAGGCTACAGTACTCTCAGGTGGTCAATGTGCCCAGTAACACTGGGTTCGTACTTCCCCGTTTGCTGGAACATATTCCTTACCCATTACTAAAAGACATTATCTTTTCCCCCGAAAAGGTAAAAGCTAAGCTCATGGCTTTAAAGAAGAACTCATCACCGGGTTTAGATAACATCCATTCACAAGCCCTTCTCACTCTGGCGAGTCACATAGCCGATCCTCTAAGTGGGCTATACCAAAAA
>UZAN01045420.1:18319-32596 GCA_900618425.1 Echinostoma caproni
ATGTCTACTATTTCTTTCTTTGCATGAACTCTAACTGCGAACCTTCGGGTTGGAAGCCAAAACTCTTCACTCTGAGTTTAGCGGTCAACAGCCACCATGGGAATGGTCTCTTTTTAGTTCTGTGACTCTCAAAGCCCCTGTGTAGTCGAGACTGTGTTCGGTTGTGACTGGTCACCTTTCTCCGTCGCTTTTCGTAATGCTCCCATACGACTAAGTGTCTCAAAGCCCTACTCACGACATTACGTGGCGGTGGTATATTCCCGCAAAACGTCAGCATCCGAGGCCACAACCGGATCGGTGAACCAGCGGCAGAGAGAGAGTTGGAAAAAATTGTTTCCAAACCGAGAAATAACAGGCTCAACAACCCCACTTACACCTTTCTAGTTCGGGCACATGTCACCGACTTGTTTGTCCATTAAGGTTGATTGTATGTATGCCTGGGACCGTTAACCTCGTCCGATGAATTTGACACTGAAAGCCGTTCTTCGGCATTGCAGGTCTGGCTTTCTAGCCAATGAATTCGGATGAAAACCCTTGTTTTGATTTAGGCAGCCGGAAAATAATATGCCCTCGCAATCTGTGAACACTCCATATGTTGTGAAACTTTACCTATTATCATATTATTAATTTTTTTTAAATATACAATACCTATATACCTATATAATCCTAGCACCGAACCCGAAAGTTCGCGATTCGAGTCCAGCCCGGAAGAAAAGATCGTACGCACAGGTTTTGATGGATCCAAACCAGAATAAAACAGTTGTTCAGTACTATTTTCAGCTCTCGTGTCAATTACTTAGCAACTCGAATGCCAAAATATGTGGAATAAAATCTGGGGAAATAGGACTCCCACCATAGCATAAAGTCTGTATATTCACATAGAACTGAAAGAAAGTCTTGTTTAGCTCTCTTGAATTCGCTCAAAAAGCATTCCATTTCCCCTATCAGCAAAGATGAAGTTCTGGCAGCATCATTCATATTCTACCTTCCCGGACTTGGAATTACGAGACATAAATTAACAGTACTAACATCTAGTAGTATATTCAGCCTTGAAAGTCAATCGGAAATCGAAAGAAAAGTGATAGCTCCCCCTCTGCTAGTTGAAATCTTTTTGAACGGCTGTTCATCTGCCTGCTCTCTGTTATCACATGGGTTTACATCCGGACAACTCGTGTTGTTTCCGGAATCGATGCGTTCTTTGCCAGACAGCCCCCTCATACTGGAACTAGTAGGTTGCTCTTGGGTTTCCGGTTCCTCATTTCGCGTGGTAGATCAAGTTGGTCAAGAAAGTTAGCACTGTAGCCGATCGGTCGGTTCAAATTCTGCATCACAAACGCTTTCGTTTGTTCCATTCCTTTTTATAGATTTTTTCTCTATCCTGCTACAAGAGAGCACAATTCGGTAAACTGCTCCGTTTTCTCGAACTTGTCACCACCAGGTTATCAAAGTCACTGTCATTGACGCGGACCAATTCGAACGCAGTGCTGTAGTCAACTGTTCAGCCCAAATGCAAGATTTACTAGCTTTGGTTGTACAGGGTGATTGCTTCACCGTTTCACATAGTCTTGTCCCTCTCTTCCGTGACTTCAAACAATTAAATTTCCTCTTAGCCTCATCGCGATCTAATTAGATCATCTTCCACTATTTGCGGGATTTGGAATCCCTCAACTTAAACCAGATTATTTGATCACCCTTTCGTAATGTCTGTGATGCTCCTATGGTCGCCTGTAGTCCAGCCGTGTGATAATGGCACTCCTGTTGTGCACAGTCTAAGTTCACAGGGAAGGCCAAGGATTCGAGACCGTGGATAACGTGTGGGTCGTCGTTTTTGTTAGCTGGGCGAGCATCACGTCCCTTGTTGCAGCTGAACCATCGAAACGATCGATGAATAAACCCGATCGATCGTGTGATTGTCGCACCCCCACAAGAGGAGAGGTTATGAATCCTATGCTACTTAAGTGTTTTCGGAGAATGAGTTATGGAGCGATGCACTATCCGGGTAATTCGGAATGCCAATACTTGACTAGTCTACGATACAGGCACTAACTTATCAAGGTGGTCAGGAAAGAGGATGTTATATTAAAAGTCAAATATGGCTCACAGTCGAACGTATATCATATTCATACCATACTGGACTTGTCGAAATGAGGGACTCCAATTTCCACCGATATAGGCTGAACATGATGTAAAACGGTCCTTCGCATTTTCGCAACCGGCTGTTTTCGCTTCAGACGTTCTTTGCTAACCGTGTTGATATTGGATTGTGTTGCATTTTGTTCATACTAGATGCTCTTTGTTGGAATTCAGGACGTGTGGAGGGATGAGATGGACAACTCGTCTGTTCTGCAACTAACGGATGGTTAGGTTCTACGAGAACACTCTCGTTCACAGCAGTTGAAGAAAGGTGTGATGAGCAGCAGACTGGGCGAACCCCATAGTCACGAGGACTTGCTGTTCACGGTGGAAACTGGCAACCTAATCTCCGGGACTTGGAGTGGTCAACCACATAAGGCCCCGATAGGTTACGCATGGTATTGAACCGGGTGACAGCATAGCTGCCTACCACCAAAGATGGGTGGCGGTGGCGGATCTCGAACCTCAGACCATAGGGTCCAAAGCACGCCTGTGACAGCGATTAAACCACTGCACCACTACCACAATATTTGATGAACTGGTCGAGAAAACCATTCTTTCTTATAGTGACGATTGCGTCCTATCACACAGGACATCATCAGATAGTCCTCATGGTCTCGGTGAGCTGCGTGAAAGATCGCAGTCTGCGATGTCCGTTAAGTGTTCAGCTCCTGTGTGATGATCGATGGAGAGTGGTACTGAACTCATCTTTCGGTTCATCTTTCGCGGATAATTTTTCGACAAAATAGGAAGAAAAAAAAAGTAAATGATTAAATCTCCCAAGTGGACATGTGCTGTTGTTATGTGAATGTTAACCTAAACGAAAACGAACGATCTGATACATTCCTCTTCTCGATATGTTACCGTCAAGGAATCGGGATCACTCAACCGATAAAAAAGTATTTGTAAATCTCGCTTGGGTAGAATCTGGCATAAGCTTCTACCGCACTCAGTACTGATTGATCACAAGTGCATTTCGATGCATTTGCATGTAGACAGAGTCATACTAACCTGGCCCTCCCAGTATGAAGGGCGAATTGTCAAATCGACTAGTCCTTTGAACACATTAATGGACCCGGAGCTTCCAGAAACGCACGTAGTTCTCTATAGAAGATAGAGCTTAGCTTAGCTTTGCCTTTCCTGACTGATGAGAGATTTCAGTGTAACCACTGTGCGAATATTCGGTTCAGTTCGCCTTGTGTTCCCGATCACGGACGGATTCATCGACCAGTTGTCCCTAATAATCACCTCAGTTGACCCTTTCTCATAGTGCTAATTGTTTTGTTCTGACTAGTCAGCAGTTCATTACAATCGTCAAAGGGCATCAACGCCAGCCAATGGTTGAAAAGACGAATATACGAAAGCCATATTATGCAATATCTTGCCAGTACTGATCACCCCGAGGGTGATAGAAGATCATGTCGTGTGCATACTTCCCCAGCGTCTCGTTTTGGGACAAATGTAGCTGCACCGTATGCACCACATTGACCTTTCCTAATCAAATCAAAATTTCAATCTCCCCTGGATCATTAATGGATGATGTAACTAATAACCGTTTTGTGCATGTGTGAGTGTGTGTGTGTGTGTGATCACACTTATCATTTCTATCATTCCTGGCGAAAAAAATGTCATCTATGTTCAAGGGTTCATAACCCATTTGCAACTGTGTTCAACTTTATTGTCAATGAATATACTCGAAAAGAATAAAAACCTCGAATCCAGGTTATATAGTTCGTAATTGGTGAGATTATTCCCGGAAAGTCTGTCAAACGCTGAAACTCAGATCCTGTAAACTAAACAATTGATCAAATGTGGTTGGGAAAACAGTGTTTCCGGTTTGATCTCTATCCTAAACCGAATGGAAATTTATACTTTTTTAAGTTGATTCAACGCGGTGCTTTGGTGGTCCCTCGAATTTCATAGTTTACGTTAAATAACTTCTCACTGTGCTCGTTTCTTTTATTCTCACTGTTTGAAAGGTAATTTTAAGATGGGCTTTTTTACGAACATTGACAGAATTGATCAGCATAGCAGGAGTCACTGAAAGTAAACCATTTGTCATTTTCCGTGAAAGTAGGGTGGAGTTGGGGTACGGGTGTGTGTAGTTGAGATCTTGTCTGGTCCACAGATTGAAATGTTACATCAAACTGTAGAGCGATTCTGATCCCTGATTTTGGTTGCACATTTACTCCCAGCACAACTGAATACAGTCCGACGTCATACGCGCACTATAGTCAGTGGTGACGCATCTTTCTCGTTGCCCATGAGAAGCCGTAAACAACGTGTAACTTCGAATTGGGAAACTCCAATCTAACTGCCTTTTCACTCCCTGTATGAATGAATTATGGAAATGTCAGCGTTGTTCGCTTTTGTCCACTCGTGTTCCCCCTGTCCGCTGCCGCCAACTCAACTGTACCTCTAATTCACCCACACCCACCCCGGCCTACCGCTCGTCTCCCTGGCTCACTCACTGCATCTCTGTTCAAATCGTGTGGAATGTAATCATCCGTACGCAGACTGAAGCACGTAATTTATTGTACTATCATTCGAGCAATGAATACACTTGTACAATCAATCCGGTGGTCTGTAGAGAGTCATATTCTGGACCAAATTATCACTGTTTAGCCTAGGGTTATCGATTTTTCTTTCCATCATAATTATATTCTATGTATTGGATAAGCTGGTCATACTATGATGGAGCAAATTGAGTGATTCATCTTCTACCGATTTTAAGCATCAGAAATTTCGAATTTGAATCAATGAGTCCAAATCAAAGATTTTTGTATGACCATGTAGTTCAGGGCCCGAATCTCGCCAGCAATATAAAAATAGTATATACTACTGATGAGTCACAACAGGGCTGGAAATGGCTGATTAGTGTTGTTCGATGGCAATCAAAACTAAAATAGATCGGCATTGTTGGGAATAAATGAACTGCTATAGAGTGTGACCCCTACGGAAGATAATACACAGACTGTGGTGTGTGTGTGTGTCAATTCGTATGTCCATGATCTCAATTATTCAGTGACTTGTTTTTCTCAATTCCTTACCGTTCCTACTGGGAAATTTGGATAGATAAAACTTACCTTTCTCAAATTGAGAATTGGTTTCTATGTGGAGGATGCACGAGTATTGTACGCTTCGGAGCATCAGTAACTGGATGGTACTGCTTTGGTTCACTGGGACAGTTGGGTGAGCAATATTAAGATCCAACTTGACAGTTAAAGTAAGCGATCGCACTTGTCACGACTTTCCCAGATCACGTCTGTCTCTTAAAAATGGTCGTCCACTGATAGACACCCACCCAGTCATGTAACAACCATTTCCTTTGAATATCCTGTAGTTCGTTCTTTTGGATATAGTACTCTGTCTCTATAGTCCTTTGTCTCTTTATAGCCAGTAATTTCTTCTAAATACAGTAACAGTATGGACATGGGTTAAAGATTCGGAATCCGAGTGGATTCTCGATTCAAACGTCTGGTTCACCTGGGACGAAAATGTTTTTTGGTCCATATGAAACATCAGATCCGAAAGGCTGCTCCCCTCCTGGGGTTCAATGCACCATCTTCGTGCAAGTTGATTGCCTCGAGGAAGATGGTGTTTCACTATTTCACGAATTGTCTTCTCTACACTGGGCAACAGTATGAGGAAAATTCGCATTGGTACAACAGGTACTAGGATGAGACAAAATATCGCCAAGATTTTTTGCGAGAATCAATCTCGAGCATGCTTGGACTGATAACCAAACAGACTAAACAAAATAACACAGGGGGAAGGGGGATAATGTAACGAGCTCCGCAGCTAAAGAGCTCATCACAAAGATCAACTTCATTATTGTTGAAACTGTCATTTTGGGGTATGTTTGGGGTTATCTGATAGGAGTAGCATCTCTGAGGGGGTAGACTGTCGTGTCCCCTTGGGGGTACTCTCCTTCTTCTCCTGTTTGGTCTCCATCATGTACTCAACTCCCACGTGTGGCCCCACGAGGCTGAACCAAGCATCAGTGGCTACACCCCGGTAAACCGTGCGACAGGTGGACTGAATCAGGTTAAAGTTAACCTGGGTCTGAATGCCTTGGCATGCGAAGAAAGCTACTTCGGAATGGTTGGACGAAATCGTCTACTTGATCCAAGGAGAGGGAAACTTGTCTGACTAATGGATGTGCATAGACTCCTTGGTTGTAGCTACATCTACCTAATGCACAGTGAGCTTCTACAGAGCTACCACAAACCATGCCCAGCACGCTTCTGTCTTGCAGCCTGCCTTTTGCTGGGCAAAGGTAAAAGGTGTTCGCTCGAAAACAAAAGTTGAGTGACCCTGGGGATGTCTCATACTAAATTCCCATGAAACTCTATGAACATGTTACCCTACACACTCTTGTGGGGTCGGCTTAGTTTGTTCAAGAAGCTACCTAGCTGTTGTAGTAAAGTGAAATAATTAAGTATCAGGAACTGGGCGAGATCCGCCAGGATCACGGAAATGCCATCAAATAGCATGCAGTAAAGTTGCGTACTGTATGAGAAGACCGTTTAGATGCGAATGTGAAAAGATCAGTGCTATCGATGTGGCCTCGTCGCTCAGCGTGCGCTATACAAAAGCGTAGGTGGCATTCATGCATGGGTTCGAGGCTACTGAACTTTTCACATTTTCGACATAAAATCAGCTGTTCCTCAACGTGCAACTTGGCAATGATATCGAGCATAGCATAGGCGTGGTATTAAGCCGGGTGACAGCGAATCTGCCTATCACCACATTTGGATGCTGGTAGTGGGGTTTAAGACCGCAAACCCCGGGGCTCAAAGCACCCCAGTACTAGAAACTGAAATCTCTTAACCACCATCCAATACTATCTCAAAGCCCCGTTGCGGATACTCAACGCCGTGGTGCTATGTTCATCAAATACAGTATGTGTGAGGTAGCCTTTTTTATTTATATATAGTTCCGGCTTTTTCCGTTGAATTCAGATCTTCTCCTTCATTCTATTTACTGCCCAAGGTTTCGAAATAGCTTAAGCTGAAGTGTGCGTGGCCAATATTAATAATGCAGTGTAATACACATCCTGGTGCTTTGAGTTCATAGCAGGGAAGAGATAGACGTTGTCGTTTCTTGTGTTGTATGATGGTGCTGGACAGAAACAATCCGTGGTCAGCGCAGTATTGAAGTAGGCGATCTCCATTACCCATCTGGTTGACTGGGGTTACATTTGGGCCTCCTAGTCACCCTTTTTGATTTACCCAGGGATCCCATTCGAGGATTGAAATCACCTGCAACTGTCCTTTGAGAGAACACTTTAGAGTAGTTGAGAGAGTTCCTTGTGAAATTCATTCTTTATTTCAAGCAATCAGACGTTGCGTACACGGACACCGCGAATAAGCACCGACGCTTCGTTCTGTAGCTGTCGCCCTGTACTGAACCATCGAGGCGCACACCGCAAAGTTGGCCACCAACCGAGATCCAGTCGAGAAGTGAACGTTCAGACACGACACTTGGCGCAAGCCCGACATCAGCAATAGCGCAAAGGTCAGATACCGGGCACACAAAGAGTGGAGCGTTGAGTTGGCTCTGAAAAATACAGGGTGACGATCTATGTCTGGTGTCGGATTCGTCTAAATCGGTCTGATAGAATGTGTGGACATTGAATACGACTAAGAGAAAAGGAGACTTTGGTTTCATCAATCCCAGAGCCTTTGATTTGATGACCTTAATGGTTAAATGCTGGGTGACATCCTGTGACTGGTAGAAGTAGGAGAAATCTCGCACGATTAGGGAATGAGAAGAAGAAATAAACAGATGAAAAAGAGGTTTTCCAAATGGTGCCCGAGACTTTAGAGCACTAAATAATTCGCGTTAGTTCACATTGGCGTTTTTTTCTGGAAACCGTGATCGGAACGTTTGACTCGAACGTTTGGTCACAAAGCAGTGCGGGGTCGTGCCTGAAGCACTCGTATGGGAGCTTCTAGAAACCTTAGTTTACCAGGATTGTCTATTGTCCCCTTGACAGTATTCTCCAACTTTGAACCCTCTCTCTCTCTACCTTTTTTTATTCAAGTGAGCGACCAAAACATAGCAATCAAAATGACCTAACGGAGGTGTAGGATTAATGGTTGTAAACTCGAACCTGTCCTATTGAGAATGACAACAAAAAAAGAATAAACCCGGCTGTTCAACATCGTGACAAATGCTAATTTCGCCAATGCTCCGAGAGAATGGTTGTTTTTGAAATATATGTCCATCTGCTAGCAACGAGAAACGCTAGTCTGTTCTTCAGTGGCGTCACGAAAGCACCTGTTTGCACATGGTTATCTGAACTTATCGCGACACACACACACTCACATGGATGTTGGCTTAATTCTGTCAGAGCGCGATGATTCACTTTCGGTTAGTATGGTTTACACTACTACTCCGCCGCCATTCGTACCGTGCTTGGTTGGATGGGGTGGATGGGTGGGGAGATTATTAGACTGAAATAAGATCTCACCAGAGTTGATTTGTCATATTGTCCATCGCGCCAGTTATAACCTCCCCAAAAGCACCTGATACGGATGGGACTCACGCGGCAACAGCTGTTCGTCTGTTCGTAGCCAACTCGTAGCTAGCTCGCTCGCCAGAATCGTCTCGTCCGCGTATCCTTTCCTCATCCTTCGCGTGGTGAATTGACCGGGTGCATGGGGTGGGCGGACGAAGGGATAGAGAGAGAGGGTAAGGTCACTGGACAGATGAATGGTATCAAATGCGACATAAACAAAGTAATTAACCCTCCTCAACAGTCATCCGATTCCATACGGACACTTTGATGCGACCGACAATGCCATGGTCCCGTACCATTTGCCTCGATCATCTACCGACTACTTATTGTGTGATGAATGCCAACGCACACACATGTACACAGGTCTGCGTGGTAAGAATAGGGTGGTTGTGTTGTAGTGATATTGAATGCTTCATCTCGATCTCTGTTGTTTATTGCGGCCAGCTGATAAGTCGTACAACTCAACTTCCCACTGCAAAGTTCGAACCATTTGACGCCCACACACACACACACACACACACACACTGGAACGCAGAAAAGTACCATGGGACCTCTAATGGAATGTCTTCACTTATGAGCTCAATTCATCACAGTTAGACATACCGGATAAATTAAGTTACTAAGTCACTGGATCACTGGTTCCCGAGCTGATAATGCTGACTACTCTTTTTGGAGTTTGACAAACAACTGAAACTCAATCTGTTTCAGTCGAACTAAGCGGAACCAAGTCTGTGCGATGTCTCGTTTTTCTGTCGGAGGGACTTTCAGGTGGTTCAGTTTCATCAGTAGACCGCACTCGATTAAGTAGTATCTGAATGCATAGGACAGAACTGGAGATTTTCAGATTACCCGCCGGGTAGAAAGTGTACCAATTTGTAAGCCTAGAAGCCCGGAACCAGTACTCCATTATTGTCAGACTCGTTTTTTGGAACTTCCCATATATCTGATATCTCATTGTCGGTGCTCGTTGCCACTTATTTCTCAGTCGTTGGTGACTTATCGGGGGGAGGCGAAAGCATTTATATTACTACCTTTACCTACTGAGTTGCTTTTTCATTGTATCATACTATCGTAACAACTAACTTATTATAGCCCATTAGTTTAGGACATGTTCTTAACTATCGTGTGTTGAACTGTCATCAGTTCCAGTTATACTGATTGACAATTTTTGGTCATTTTCTAGTTAAATTATCCTAGTTTATGGTTAAACGTTTTAGTATGCGACCGTTTATAGCGATTCATCGTTATCATCACCGTACAGCGAACTGATCACTGCCAAGCTCACAATGTACACAATTTAAATGATAATCTACCGGATGGAGAGGGACTAAGCCCAACTGGAGGGAGGCGAAGAGAGTCTCTATGGTCAACATACAGAGTACACAATCTACCTATGCACACACCGTTTCAAGCATTTTGATCTGATACGAAATGACAACAAGAACGCCACTGCTATCGGTTATTTGCATATCCTTCAATGTCTCCAACCAACTGGTTGAAGAATATTTTGGACCTCAACCTCAACATTCTAGCTAATTGCTCTGTGCATTTCTTCATGTCCCGTTTCGGTGTCATCTATTGACCTCCACGTGGTTTCATTTAACCTGGAGCTGCCACTGCGAATAAAACGCGGTGCGGTAGACGATGACTGGGCATGCGCGATACGTGCCTTAACAAGAGAAGCCGACTAATCTGAGTTCGGTGGGACAACGAATTCTCCATCACCAAATACGAAACGCCTTACTTCATAGTTGCTTGCACGCTCGTTTCATCCAACCCGCGCCAAACTGCATGAACATCGACAGTCGAAGACTTCTAGTCGATAAATATCTTCCACTGGCAAATTTGGGGTCTCGTAAGCATAAAGCAGAACTAACCGCACATTGGGGTAGTATACACGACCTTTCAGTTTCAACGAAACAACGCGTCGGTACCAAAGGTGTTTCAGTCCCGTCTAAGCTGCTCGAAGCTTGGAAATGTGGCGGTTACTTTATTGAGTATGCTACTGTCATTTGTCATGCCGCTACCTAAGTAGGACAAACATTCCACTGTAGCTAATTCTTGACCATCGAGCATCAGTGCCGGTGTAGATGACACTCAGTCTTGTATCATCACTTTGGACTTTGAAGATACAAAGCGCATACCGAATGAATTTATACCGATTAATAGTCAGTTCAGAATTTGCATGTTTTTTTCCTATCATTTACTCTACGCTTCTCAACCATGTGCAGGTTATGTGATGTGTGGTACATATGAGTACCACGAGACGAGTAGATTTTCTCACGATAGTCTAACCTGTGCTCCATCAAGCATGGAATCATACAATTCGATCACCTCCAAACTTGTTATTGAGCTGCTTACTGAATCTATAATCAAATTAATATTTACCTCCCGGTTACTTGTGAGTAGTTGTGCTGAATAAGTGATACCGATTCGGAATGATTATCTTTCAGACGTCACCCTCACACACAATTGTCAGTCCATCCAATCAACCATACATTGGGGAAGAACTGGACTCGACTTTCGCTCCTGTTAGAGCTTATCAGTGGAGTCTACCCACCTAAACAAAGGTGAATTGGCGGTTCTGATCAGCCCAGGGGTGAACTGATTGACATAGCTGCAAAACGCCCCATCCCTACTGAGGCTCGTGTGTGCAAGGAACTGTGATAAATTTACTCAAGCGTTGTGTCCGTGTCCGTGTGTGTGTGTGTGTTCGTATGCGTATGTATGGACACCGATCTTTGCGGGGGTAAGCGCTCAGTCACATGAACACCACCAATTCACCCCAATCTTTGGGCAGATTGCTCTGAGAAAACCTGCAACACTTACCCGATCACAATGACCTCAACGGAACTTTACCTGACCGGATGTGTTCCTCTCATTCTGCTGCTTCCTTATCATGTATGTGTACGTGGCCGGACAAACAATGTAAGCCTACTATTTAACAGCCAATTATCCGGTGGTCTTCATAGGGAAGAGTAACCCTATTGAGACTATAGTGTGCCTGTGGTCCAATCTCAGCGACAAAAACAACGATAAATCACTGAACTACGGTTGCAAAGAAATTTGAACACATCGGTACGAAGAAATCGCGCATAATGTTTCGTGTTATTCGAACACGCTGAGGAGGATTGCAACTGTGCCCTGTGAATGATCATCAACAATGCTTTTTTCTTACTCGATTGTGTTTTCCAGCTTGAAAAGAAAAAAGTTTTTGAGGGTTAAACGCGCTCGCTGGCAATTTTCACCGTTGGACACCGTTTCATTTGTGTTCGAGAGGAACGTGAATGATGGCTTCCGTACAACACATACACACACACACACACACCGTTTTCGCGCACGAAACGTCTGGTTCATGACATCCTCGCGTACTTTGATAACTCATTTTTTGCACTGTCGTAATGTGAACTCCTTCCGAGGACTATAGATGGCAGACACACATTCAATACAGCTCAGTTCACTAAAAAGCCATGTTTGTCTCATTGGTGCTAGGTACAAAATATTCCACTTTGATGGATCATTTAATTGAATTGCTCAACCGAATGCTCTTTTCTGTGGGCTGAACACTTAACACGTTCATATTTTGATATTTTCTGAAAAAAACCTACCTGCTTCGCTTGACCAAACCTAGATGGTGCACAAATTTCTAAGCCTGAACACCCTTCAGCGAAGTTTCACTTACGCCTTTCTGGGGACCCTGAGGCTGCGGCTTCCGGTCTCGCTGGCGTCGGCGTGGCTCTCAGTGAGAGAGCTGAAGCCGCGCTCCTGGACTGGATCCCAGTCGACAGTAGGTTGTGCGCAGTGAGACTCAGAGGTGCGTGCAAAGTAAACAGCCGTCGACCCGATAGACGAAACTTGTTCGTCGTTTCGGCATACGCCCCCACGGACTGTAGCCCAGATGCAGTCAAAGATGAATTTTATCACAATCTGCACGACCTCTTGCGTAAAGCGACCCGGGCTGATATCGTGATTTTAGCAGGTGATATGAATGCTCGAGTAGGTCGACTGGCTCCGAGTGAGGCGCATCTGGGTGGTCCTTTTGGACTAGACTCCTGTCGCTCCGAAAACGGGGATCGGTTGTTGGCTCTTTGTTCCGACCACTGCCTATTCCTTGCCAGTACGAACTTCAGGCGTTCCAACTGCCGGTACGCCACTTGGCGTCCGCCCTCCTCGAGTCAGAGACGGACGCAGATTGACCACATCGCTATAAGCCACAAATGGCGGGGCTGCATCCAAGACTGCCGTTCGTACTGGAGCACTCCCCTCGAATCCGACCACGCATTAGTATGTGCCAAGCTGTCCATGTGCTTCGGTGGGCGTTCCAAACGCACGACACAACGACGGTTAAATTATGACAAGCTATCCAAACCAGCTTGTCTAACTGTCTTCCAAAACGCGCTAGCTAAGAAGCTAGAACCAACCCCACCCGACAATGTCAACCAGCATTGGTCGCTTATCAAGAGTGCTATGCATTCTGCTGGCTTAGTTAGTTGTGGTCTAACACGTCGCGCCGTGACACCCTGGATCTCTGCAGAGTCTCTACGTCTTCTTGACGCACGTCGGTCAATTCCGACCGGCAGCGAGCATAATGAAACGCGACTCATAACGAGACGTGAACTTATTGCAAGCCTACGCAGAGACCGCGAGATCTGGTGGTCTCAACGCGCATCAGAGATGGAACGTGCTGCCGCCATGGGTAATTCCCGTAAGCTGTTCCATCTCATCCGGGTCACCGGTAGGAAAGCCTTAGGTGTGAGCGAAACGATCTGCGAAGCTGACGGTTTGCCCATTCATAATCAACAGCGACGCCTTGAACGCTGGGCGGAGCACTTCAAAGCACAATTTAGCTGGCCACCCGCGCCAGCTTCTCACACAGCTATTCCGGCACACGTCCCATGGTCTGTTTCAACAGACCCACCTTCCGAGGCGGAAATCTGTAAGGAAATCCAAGCCTTGGGACGTCACAAAGCGCCGGGCTCCGATGGCCTTCCCCCTGCTCTATTTAAAGATGGCGGAATAAAGCTTGTGAAAGAACTACAAGTTCTGTTCGCTAAAGTGTGGTACACTGAGCAGGTCCCCTCCTCGTGGGGGGAATCAATTGTCGTCCCCATCTTCAAAAAGGGCTCGCGCAATGACTGCGCCAATCATAGGGGTATAAGCCTTATCCCGATAGCGTCAAAGCTGTTGGCGTCCGTCATTCTCCGCCGATTGTACACTACGCGCGAAGAGCAGACCCGTGAGGAGCAGGCTGGGTTTCGTGCCGGTCGTGGATGCATCGATCAAATCTTCACCCTCCGACAGCTGCTAGAGCACCGTCATGCTTATCAGAGACCGACGATCATTGTATTCTTGGACATCCGAGCGGCTTTCGACTCTGTCGATAGGACCGCACTATGGAACTGTTTGCTGAGGAATGGAGTACCTGAGAAGTATGTGTCGATCCTCAAAGAGTTGTATCGTCATACCTCAGGTCGGGTTAGGGCCTATGGCCAGCTTTCGCCACCCTTCGCCGTCTCTAGTGGAGTTCGACAAGGCTGCCCTATATCCCCATTCCTTTTCAACTTTGTCATAGAGGATGTTCTACAGAATGCTTTGTCCGGCCTAGCAGATGGGGGGGG
>UZAN01045421.1:15040-26265 GCA_900618425.1 Echinostoma caproni
GCCTTCCTTTCGCGGGCTAACCATGGATTCCCTACTTGAACGGCGTACTCCGTGTGTGGCCGAACGAACGCTGATAACAAGCGTGGAAACAGTACTCTTTCGAAATGCCCGAAAGCACGTCTGAGGAGTCCCACTTGCTTTAGAGCCATAGATGATGCTCTGGCACAGTGCGTGGAATATCCTACGTCCTCCCGCACCATAACACCCAAATCCCCTTCATCAGTGGCATGCGGTAGTATTTGGTTCCCCAGAACGTAGGAGAAACGAGTCTTATGCCGCATGGAGATGACTCTGCATTTGGAAAAAGTATGTTAGCGACCAGAACTCCTTGTTGTTTAGGATGATTCTTTATGAAAAGCAGTCGAATCGACTTAAGGATCAAACTGTGATGAAAATTCCAAACACTGGACAGCTATCCACTTTCATATCGCGACTTTAATATCATCTTAAAAGTTGGCGACCGCACCAGTAATCTTTTATCGCAAGTGCTTGCAACTCACTGATCCTTTTTGGTTTATGGCGTTTTTATTTGCTTTGCCTTATAGGTTTAACTTCAACCTTGACCCATGGAGGACCTGACTGTCAGTGTTTCCTCTCCACCCCACGTCGCGATTGCTCTGCCTACCTGACGCCGTTCCCAACAGTCTTTCGTCGTCCACAAAGCCTTGAAGCATATTCAGCTGCGAGATTACCAGTTGAGGAACATCCTGCCACGCATCTCTGTTCACTGCGCCCAGCTGCGAGAGCCTGGAGTACGATCGCATTACATTACCATTAAATTAATTTTTATCTGAAGAAAAATTTAATATCTAAAGCTTTCATTAATGGTGAATGGTGCATTGATGAGGTTGATAGTGAAAATCCATTTGAACGATTTTGGAATTGCGATCAGACATTGGATGGAGAATGCAAAGCATAGTCAATCAAATAATGAATAACCTTACTGATCGCAGTATGAGTAGTAGTAATACACACGGAACTTGGGACACAAACTACGCAATACGGATCAAGGATCTGCTATCACGGACTGGATCACGAAAGAACTAGACCTCAATGGCACTAGCACACAATATCCCACTTGACTGAGACGGGAGGAAAAGGCTACAGGAATGGTGGTTCGTCTATTGGAAGAAATAAGGACGATTAAATAATATGGACAAAAGAAGATCATTGGTTATCCCGCCTTCCACCAATCACATTCCAGTATTACTTGCGTCATTCTGCTTTTGTCTGGACGGCACTGTCTCGGATTGGCTGGCACGATCTGCCTCTGGTGTGTAGTCAAAAGCAGTGACACGTACACGCGTCATTGACGTCACCTTTGAATTTTGGTTGATTACTAGTGTCCAAAAACTGTGAAGCGCCGCTCCAGGATAGGCGTCATCTCGTAAGCCTGGATCACCACAATAATTCCTTATGACCAGTTATAGAATGAACTCCGAGTGGCACTGTGGATATGGGTTACATGAAAAAAGGAAAAGCGTAGAGGAGTTTTCACTAAACGAACAGGCGATTGTTATCATAGTTATTAGGTTTGTAAGTACACATTCAGTCTACTGCTTTTACCTACTACAGGCAACCTAAGATGGCTTGACAGTTGCTAAAGTACGGTCACCCTAAGATTGATTCGTAGTTATTCATATTGAGACCAACTGCTATGAAAAACCTGGTACTGTATAACAGTTCCCTTATAATCAGTGCTCATAGTCAGGAACACCGCAAGTGCTACATATTCTCCTACCTCCCACGAACATCTCAGGCTCAACGTCTAATCAACAGTACTGAAGGTGTATTTAAAATATGTATGCATCTCGCTTTATGCACTGTCACAGGACACTGCAATTGGTCACTCCTCAATCAAACGGCTTATATTAATCCCACTTTATCGTTCCGGACCTGCAGTAAATTCCAGAAAGCGGTTTAATCCGAGATCATATTTTATCCGACAAAGACCAGTTATAAAAATAATATGCGGTCTTTTGTCTGGTTGTGTGTGTGGCTTATGGAACACAGATTCATATAAATAGTTCTAATGGCTTCCAAAAAGTGACTTGACTTATCATTATTAGATTCCTGACTGGAATGAAATGGGTTCATTATTGGTCCAAATGAATTGTTCTAAGACTGATGATTATTGTCCACACTTTTTGTATCCGAAGTTGGTACAACGCGATTCCGAAGTGCGCAAGGGAAATGACCGTCATCTGGTAACAAGTGTATGGTCTGCATACATTAACCTGCGAGGTTTAGATCTACAAAGCTGTTTGAAGAAAGAACCATCAGGTCACTAGTGATCCGGATGTTTCACGAAAGTGATGGCTCTGATATCATATGTTAGTCCTTCTCGTAGATACAACTGTTAGCATTATAATTAACTCTAGTTCGATTGGAATAGACAACCTTTAGGTCGATAACTTACAGACAGATAATTCACTGGTCATGGAGGATGACTGATGATTGTTCTGATTGTTCCTATTTATTTCAGAGGGAAGCAGAATCTTGTACTTATTTGAGACCAGACTGTACATTTCAAAAGGCATTTTGTAGCGAAGATATGCGCACTATGTGGGTGATTTCATGCGGCTCTCAACTCCTTCAAATGGGACCATGAAACCAACCCCATGTGATCTGAAACGACTTCATTTACAAAGTGACAATGTCGCGGGTATTGTCAACAAGCCGGTCACTTAAAACAGTGCAGTTTTAGTTAACCATTCGCTGAAAACCCTGGTTTCTTACAAGGTGCTTCTGTCAAGCCAAAGATAGCATAGACAGCGACACTGCATGCTCGATTTTCTGCAATGAGATTTACCATACTATGTTGATTTCCAGGAGCGGGATATCTAGATGCATCTGAACCTCAGCATTCCAGTAGTGTTTTTGAACAGACTCAGTTCGGCCAGTGACAGATTTCTTGAACAAATAATCACGTGTGACAGTCACAACTTTGAATTTGTTCGAGGTCGGACGTGCAACCCATCATATTTGAAATTTGCAGCTCGTGTCAGAAACATTTGCATATGGGAGAGCTCGGTTGGAGAATTGAATAGAGTAACCCAAAAACTCATATCTAATGGCTGTCTGGAACTTAGTAATCCGAAAAAAGTATATCTGACACATCCAAGAAACCTCTATTGGTACTGGTAAATACGAAGGATTTATTTATTCGCTGGCTCTTCCAAAAGAGACAGCAAAGCACTTTGATCACCTGACCCCTGGAGAACGCAATCCACGCATATTCACTAACCTGTTTCCTTAATTTCTATAATTACTTTCTTATTAGTTTACTCATGTTCGGGAAGCCGTGTGGTTAGAACTATCAAGCAGTTCGCACAGAGAATCAAGGAACACAAAACAATGGGGTTGGTAGCTGCAGCGAGGAATACCATTTCGTGTCGCTAAGGAACATCTCGCAGACCCCGGCCACCAAGTGACTGAATACGACTTCAATGTAATCTATCGAGTACCGTTCAATCCTTCAATGGGTGCTCATCAACAGCATTCTGTAACAGTCAGGTCGAAGGCAATAGGCCTGTTCAATGTAAAGCTTTGTCCCCGGAAGAGATTTACGAACGCTCTTCAACTGCCACGGTTTGTTGTGGATTCAACCCCATGGCTATGGATAAAAATTTCCATTGATTCAGACCGGAGATGGCCAATATGGACTGAATGTGCACCCACATATGTCTCATTCTTATTCTCATCCGCTCAAAATCTATTTTCATTTTCAAATTACTTACAATCAATTAACTCAAACTAAAACTGAAATTCACACAAAAAACTATATACAAATGTGATGTGCCTTTTCCGTATTTAACGGCGTTAAACAGAAGATGAGGCTGTAGAAAAATGGGTTTGTTTGTTTATTTACGTTTTTTCGAATTCCAATTATTCTCTCAAACCAACTTTTGTAACCATCATTTACTGTGTATTATTATCAAGTTCTGAATTTACTTCGAATTTCGATGAAAAATCATCAGAAATATGTAGAAACTCCGGATAGAGAAACATGTGTTTTATCAGTTTGCACAGATTGATTGGCTAAACAATTTGAAAGTAGTTGTTACTGGATAATTGTTATTCAGATATTTTTTGGTGTGCATGGCAGATGAAAGCCCCTGGGTGATCTCTTCCACGAACTACTGAAGTAAAGCATCTTACGCAGATAGATATCCGAGGGCGATCGGTAGGTGAACGATGTGCATTAGAAGCTGAAGGCAGCATTGCGTTGAACACCTTCTGCTACTCAGCTTCGACTGATCCCGTATAACCAATGACATACTCTGGATAACCGAAAACAGAGGTAGTTTAGTACTCGAAATGGGGATCGAAATCGAATAGTGCGAACTCGGTATCGGACTGAGAACCCACTGAATAGCGCAAAGTCAGGTAGAACCAAGTCGAGCTGTAGATACAGTTGGTTCTGCTCAGAAAATCATGTCCAATCGACAGCGATATGGTTTATTCGTTTGCCTTCTTGCATTCAGCCAATCCGGTTGGTGCCAACTGAGAGCACAGGATTGGTCGGTTATTCCGTTTCTTGACTGGTTCCCTGGAAGCTGTACCGCGGTGCGCGCGTCCTCGTTACACGATTACCAAAGCTAGCCACACAATTATACTTCACATGTAGTCTGTCAGTTCACTTGCAGTTCAAATAAGTAATTGTGCTGTTCTGTGTGCTTTCCTCAACGAGCGTAATTCTCATCGCGCGCCAACACCTAGGGATCATGGTTTGTTGTAAGCTTGTTGGGTTCCTGTTGGTGTACTGAGATGCGTGGTAATGAGAATGAAATTGTTTGAATTAGATCCCGGTCCCGAAAGCTTTCATTGAAGATCTCAAACGTTTGTGCTCTCCCTGCGATCTAACGAATTAAATAAGGTTCGCGCATGAATTGCCGTCTCTTTCGGTCAATCATGAACCCCTGCCTACATCAAAAATGGTAAAAATAACTTGCTTTTTACACCATCATACAATGTATCACGGTCCCTGCACGTTCAAGACACATTCTAAAAAGGTCAGAGAGTTCCCGTGTTTCTTACTCCGATTAAGATTATTTCTCCACAAGTGAATTGTTAGGTTTGTGAATGCATGTTTGCCCCTCCCTCTACCCAATGGTCTTACCACACCGCAGTGATATTTTCCTGGTGTGATGATGAAAAAAGACTTCTACTTCCTGGCAAGATGAACAGAATACATCTCTAAATGCAGTGGGATCGTTTGGGCATCACGCACCGATTCCATCATGATAAGGCATCTATAGGTATGTGAACATTTTATTTCCAACACACCTTGAGATATTCATCACCAATTAAACAAATTTTCCAGAGCTGTATCAACATGTCACTTAATCACTTAAACTTCTTCATGTAGTAATTCTAATTTTCCAAATATATCTCGCAAATCCACTTGTCGGAAAGCAGAAAGCTACCATCCGGATTACTGCATTTATATTTGTATAATTTGTGTAATTTTATTTGCTTACAGTTCAGTTACAAAATGTAAATTGGTTATCACACGGAATTAAATATACAGATTCATATAACAAGCAAAATCGAGGTATATTTCATGTACAAAACTTTTGACGTGGTTCACTTGCGACCTGTTCATTTTCGGTTAGGACTCAGGTCGAGCAGGGTACAGGGGAATTTTAAAAATAATGTGAATACGAGAGGTTAGATGACGAAAGGGGAGCGCCTGAACGGATGGGAACACGAGAGGATAGATCAGGTGGCAGTGGACACAAAGGGTGATCTGGAATCTTACTAGCAAATTTAACACAATATCTGATGTGACCAATAACGAGTTCTGTGTTTATTGATTCGATTGATTCAAATGATCATCACCAAACCAAAACGAATGGTTTTGAAGTCCTGTTTTAAAAGACCGGGAAACACTACAGGGGAGTAATAGAGTAAAATGGGTAAAACGCCTTGAGGAATAAAAGAGGACAGAACTGACTGTGGGATTCGGAATTGCCTGAGTTTGCGTAACTGAAAAGATAGACGTCTCAGTTTTTCCATACAATTGTAAATATGTGTATGAAGATTGCTGTCGACGGTGACACCCGGGTACTTGACTGAGGTCATTCTGAATACAGGTTTACCGTTAAGAGTTGCGTAGTCCGTTGGAAATGAGGGGCGGAAAAACTGGAAATACACTCTGCGCACTTAGATATGTTAAGACAGACAAAATTGATCCAGAAGGTAATGGATGTGTGATAGGTTTTCAGTTACAGAAGCGAATTCCGGAGGAGATGAAATTTTCTGACAAAATGAAGTCGTCAGCATGATGTTGGATGTGTGCAGAGGGTAGGATCGCAGGATCAATAATAAGGGCATAAAAAAGGACGTAGAGATAAAACAGAATCTTAAAGCAAATCGGGATTGTAAATTAGAGGTTTTGATGTCATCCTCTCCANGGTGCTCTGGAACCGCTCTGTGAAGTAGTCAGCAAGCCATGGGAGCAGCTGTCTTGGACTACCAAAAGGCCCAAGTTTGAAAAGAAGAGATGATAGAAAAGCAGCGGATGCATAGTCAATAGTAACGCAACGGACGGACTTGGCCGAAGCGTTCAACGACTTACCGATCAAATGGATTACAGCGGATACGGCGTTCAGTGTAGATCTGTTGGGCTTCTGTGCAAACTGGAGGGGTTCATACAAGGCTATGGCAATGGGCTGAAAGCGACTCAAGATGTTCATTTTAGTCAACTTTCGAGCTGAAGAGGTCAGCGCCATAGGACGAAACCGTTTCACAAGAACAGTCGAGGATGAGGACTTGGGGTTGAAATAATCGTAATTTGAGTCCAAGAGTCATGAATTGACCGGGGAGATAGGAACTCATTAATGACAGATATCATCATATTGGCTGGGGAAGTTGCTCCAAATTTGATAAGTGCCGGGGGAAGACCATCGAGGCCTGCAGCTGGGGATGCTTTGTAGGATAGGAGAAAATTTCATCATTGGTAAAAGGCACTGAACTGGATTAATCGCAAATTAAGGAGGGAATCTGTCTCTCGTTTAACGAGTGGATGAAGGCGGCGTTGAGGCAATTGAATTCCATCGGGGTATTCGAGTACGTTCTGTTCTGTTTACGGAGTAGGCGAATACCTTGCTTTAAAAGCGTGTTGTTTTTTGTTCGTAAAATTCGGACGTCAAAGATTGCATTCCCGATGCATCACATCAGACCTGATTAAATCAGAATAAACCTTTACAACTGATTTATGGTGAGATTTATAGGCTCTTTCTTTGTGCCTTCTCGGTAATTTAAAAAAGAGTGAGTTAACTCTACTTTCACAACCATACAGGGTTTTCACGGGACAACACGAGTGAAATATCGATGTTATTGATTTAGTAAATAGACCGAAACATTTGAAAAGCGATGGATAGGAACCAAACCGAGACTGAACAATCGCAACAGAACGGTTTTGAAGAGAGTTGCGGTTGGGTGAAATGTCTCTTGGATGAAATGTCATCTGATCAGAACGTAAGAATATTTGATATGTAGTGCTAGAGCATATCTGTGATCTAAAAAGAAGAATACAGTGGTCACTGGCAGAAACCGGGTCCGGCAAAGAACTAGCCCTGGTAGGAGAATGAGAAAGGTCAAACAGACCGCACAGAAGCATGGAAGAAATATTTGCATGATTGAGATCACAAACAAGTAAGTGAATATTTTTATGACAAATATTGAAAATCGGTTCTCATAGCTTGAATGAACTGGATTTCATTTCGCCTAGTCGCCGAGTCTGATAATTTGTTTGCAAAAGTTTCATCACCAGCCGAGGTGAAATCATCAGTGCCTGTGAAGCAGCAGTGCTCTACTTGGACCCGTCCGTTTATTTAGTCGGTGGAGAAGAGCACATATAAACGGACGGGTACAAGCATAACACTGCCACTTCACAAGCGCTATTGATATCACCTCGGCTGGTGATGAAACGTTTGCAAACAAACTGCCAAGCAAGGCTAGCAGGCGAAATGGAAGATTTTTATCTCATAATGGAGCTAAAAGTGGGGATATACATAGGTATCCAAGAAATCAAAAATTTCCATCTGCGAGCACGATGGAGATATAAACACATTAGTGTTGGTAATAATTTTGTGACGGAAAAATTCAGGATGAAAACAAACGGAAAAACAGTCTCTGCATATTCCAGAATAGTTATATATCACTTTTGACTTGCCGCAATAGGAAACATTGACATAGTTCGTCACACCACTTCCAGTTTTTTCCTATTTCACTGTCTATTCTACTAGTAGCAATGGTAGACATCTATTAGTACGAACACGTTCACAATTTTTGGTCCAACGAAGTTTCTTGTACACATACAGCACATGCGTTGAAATTACTGCTTGTTTTCAGAAGAGATCTTCGCAATTAGTGAGAGAACTTTAGTCTTGTCAGATGATGGGATGGCCATCTTGGCAAGAGGGTTATAAGTAAGTGCAGTCCGCCATTCGGCTCGTTTGCGTATTTTCATCTAAGCACGTTTATGACTCTCGCCAAGCACATACCACACAACTGGGAGCCGCGACTTCACAGTTTTCAGTCGCAGAATGCCCTGCCGAGAATAACTAGAGGTCCTAGGTATGATTAACACTGAGATATTGATGAAACAAATGCGATAAGGTCCAACGTGACGAGGAGCAAGAGAGTGGAGTGTATCCAATTGAAGCGTGCTCCATTGACAAATACGATATCTAATAATTTAATTTTATGAAAGGAGTATTCCTCTTATTATGCAATGAATTCGTCGTGCAAATAAGGTGTGAGCTTAAAAGAAAGGAGTTACTGGACAGCTGTTTTGACCTGGTTGGATCTCATCATTTAGCCCGAAACGTCAATTTTATCCAAAAATATGGTGCAAAATGCTGGAAATTCGTCTATTATAGTGCTATTGCTAAAAAATAGAAATTTTACACCAAGAAGAGGAAGGAAAATAGAGCCCAGGTTGTCGGAACCGGAAGCGGGTGACAGGTTCGGTTCAAATGAGGGAGAGACGTTGAGAGAGGTTAGGGTCGAGTCAATGTGGAGTTCGTCAAATGAAGGGTAGATGAATGCAACATCTAACCATTCATTGTCAACGATGGAAGTGAATCTTTTTTTCTCTAGACAACGCAGTCTAACTACAAACATTACCATTATTATTCTTCATCAAAACTGCCTGTCAAACAAGTCACAGTATGAAAATCATTATAATGACGAAAAAATTCACGATTTGCTGAAAGGTGAAATATTGTCGGGCTGGCCAGACCAAAATTGATGATTATTTTTCGGATAGCTGACAACCGCAGCCTTCAGACGGACAAAGCCTGACCCATAAAGCAACGGGATGGTGAGTGCGTCAAAAGTTGCTTCTTCAGGAAATGCTCTCGACATATATTCTTTAGTGCACTGGACACCAATCATATTTGGGAAAGGAATCGCAGGTGTTTATTTATAAGCGTGAACCAATCAGATTGTCCGGTTTGCAAATTAAAGTCTTCTACGGGCCAACCATAAAAACAAGATTCATCCAGTAAAACAAACGATCATTTTAAACATCACTGTCCAACACAGTGTGCCAAAACCGCAATCTATTGAGGACCTGTGTCAATAGTGAATCGGATCATACGCACCTTGGACTAGGTCAAACGTTCAGGGTGCTCAAAACACCTCAATTTCGAATCAATTCAGGGACCACTGTGTATGCGTGTGTGTATGCGGTTCTTATGGAATCAGTTTTTTTTCACTTATTCCCTTGGTGAAGTGCCCGCGATTCACCGACCCGATTATAGCTTGGTTTTTCGTTTTCTCACTTTGGTGGAGAAACCCTCCGGTTATGGAAAAGCAGCGAGCAGAGCTTCCTAAGCGGAGGCTCAATCGTATTGGGAAGCTTCGCGGGTCAAAAGAGTAGACGGTGACTACCAGCAACCTGAGGCACCCACTGCGACCACACTGAGGTATCATAAATTCGCAATCAGTTGTTCTGAAGAATTGATGTGCAATAAACTATCGAATAGAGCTTTCGTATTTCGTGTTTGATGAATAAGGCCATATTTAGACGCTCGATATTGCTTAGAAAGAAGAATTCACGTAAAGGACAGAAACAACGCGTAAATCGGGCAATACATTTCGAATACGTGGTTTAAAACATATCAATGAGATATTCCATACTGAAATGACAAAAGCCCTCGGGAAGAAAGCAAAGAACCCGGAACTTGTCTGACTTCCTCGGACGGTAAACAGGAGGACAAAGTTAGCAAACTGCCGTGTGCGCAGCCCGAGCGAAATGTAAACGGTGTTCTGAATGTGAGTAGACTTTTGATCAGAGAATAATAAAATCACGATCACCAGTATCCAGTGGGGGGGGGTGAGAACGGCTCAGGAAGGAAACGTATCGGAATGATTTATATTTGTGTTTAAACCCACTGAATTCAAACCAAACCCACCTTTCAGTTCGAAACATAAAGAAACGTTTTTCAGGTTGTCACAAAACACCTCTGCGACTTCCATTTTGGTAGCCAAAATTGATACTCACCGGGTAGATGTGGTAGTTGTAAGAGCGAATAAGTCGGCATTAGGATAGTGTTGTCGAATGTGAGTGACACATGTGAATGAATCAGTATACACCGTACGAGTCGCATTCATCGGCTTTCACTTTGGATACTGTTCACCGATTCCGATGTGAGTTGATCAAGAAAGAGTTTCAGGATGCTAGGACCATATAAAGAGAGAGCGAACGGTTCGAGACAGCTAAACCGCCGCGGAGCATCTGAAAACTTTTCTTGAGTGAACTGGGGAATATTATAGGGGGTAAAGTTAAATAGAATGGGTAGAATAGACTGATGTATGTATGAATGAACCGGTAACGATGATGATTTCTAAAAGCAGAGGAAAAGCTGTACGTGTCATGAACACTCTGGTAAATAAAATAACCTAATAAACCCACAAGAACCAGCATGCTCAGGGATGGATCGAAAATCATAACAGGTAAAAGATGGTGGCCCCTTTCAGTTGCTAGCTTGAGTTCAGTGAACATCACCGCAGTGGATCGAGAAAGGGTTGGAAACCCCGCTAACGGTATTGTTGTGGGTAAGTGAAACATGAGTGATGTGAAACCAGGCTAAACCAAGCTTAACAAATCTGTTGAAAAAGACCGCAGTTGTTTGTGTGAAAACAATCAGATCCCGCGTTTCAGCAGCCGGTTGAGCCAGAATGAGGTGGTTAATCCATGGTCACTTCCT
>UZAN01045422.1:16069-32306 GCA_900618425.1 Echinostoma caproni
TTAGGAGTGATATTGAACCGGACGACAGCAGAGCTGCCTACCATCAAATTGCTGATTCCACTTTGCTCGTCCCATTTATGCCAACTTTCTGACATCCGAAACCCTCGTGACGTGTCACACTCAGGATATCCGATCGAAGGAGGAATAGCGTGCCCACGTCATGATTGCTGTTATCATTTGTTCTTCTTTTTTTATGAGGTTAACTCCTCTTCGTATTTCAATTATAGTCTCCGGCAAAAACAATCTGTGTTCTGTGTTAACTGGTGCTATTTAGATCTCTTAATGTCCTCATATCGCCACAACGCATTTCATTGTAAACATACCCGTTACCTCTCGTTCGGTCACAGCCTTTTCTCATTTTTCGCCTCCCCCCCCTATCCTAAACAGAGTAATTTAACCGAGCGCGAACAATCAGCGATTCAGTCCGGAACTGCTTTACTCTTGGAGTCTTATGAAGAGACTGGTACCGCTATTCAGCATTTGGCAAAAGTTAGTACAGTTATCATTCAATTACACGCTCACCGCATCTGTAAATGCTTGTCACATGTTTTCGTTGTGGTCTTTTTATTTTCCCACATTTCATTTATCAAAGTGTACTTTTTCGTCCACATATAGCCAGTAAAATGCTAATTAATCCATCCACTCTCTCTCTAAATTTGTCGAGTAACTTGGAACACTTATTAAAATGCAAATAATGTAAACACGAAATGCTCAGCGCCAATTAAACGAAACGGGCACGAATGCGAGAGCGATCATTCAGACTCTAAACTGTGGATAAGTGAGTGTTGCTCCATTGAAAGGAAAACGATCGCAAAAAATCAACTGCAATGTTTATGCATGTGGCGCGTTTTCAGTTGACAAGCGATCTCTCTAAGCTATAAAACAGCACAAACCGACTAGTCCACTGAAAACTTGAAAGAAAAATAATAGGTAAGCTGCTCCATGTACGGTGTACATTACAAGGCGGTTGTGGCAAGATAAAACGAAGTTACTACGTGGATTGCTTTTGAGAATGAAGCGGATAAACGCGAATCGTTACTGCTCTGGTTTTGGCCATATGGCACGGGTGGAAAGATGAGAATGGTTTTTTGGTCCAAGTCTAAATCAACTTGAATGCATCGCTTTTGGCCCGATACCCCATATCTGAAAAGTGCGTTACAGTAATTCATTCTGTCTCCGTTTAATTATTTCGGTTACTATCTTCCACCACGAGACTGAACGAACTACTGAGCGCGTTGTCAGTACGAAGACTTGAAATCGGTATAAGATGCATGAACACCTTCGTTTACCACACTCAACCACTATCATCCAATGATCCCGTAGACCCTAATCGGGAAGCTTAACAGGACCTACGTGGTCAAATTCTCCGTTAAGTCTTTTCACCCTTTTTATATCAGATCATAATCTGGGTATCTCTGATTTTTTTTGCAACCTCGGTCTCCTTCAGCCAACCTCGCACATGTGTTTGACTGGAAACAGTTTCCCCCGATACCAGTCATTCAGTCATTCTTTGTCTGCTAGTTATTCTCACATTAGTCGCCAAACGTGTACTGAGTAAGTGATAAATCGTCGCAAATGAGGTGGCCCTAAATGCCATTAATTTTTATGGTTTCGGTACGCGATGCCCAGAACTAGGGCAAAATTCAAATGATGGTATTTTGCGAATTTGTATTCATGGCTGTATTCGATCGTTAGTATCTGTGTGAGCGCTTTTGAAGTTGGGCGGCAATATACTCTCCGAGAAGTGGACTCCAGGAAACTTTGGACTTTCTGTAGTATTATGAATTTTGTCATTTACAACAAACAGAGAACATGAGCCGAAAATTCAGATTTCATACAGGTGATTTGACTTTGGTAGGTCTCATCAGCGGTGCGAATTCATTGGCCCAATTGAGGCTCGAACCTCGAAATCTCACAAGTAGGACGCGAAGAGACTGCCTACGTGATCACCAGGACACGGATCAGATTGTTTTCACTTTGTCGATACACGATACCGCATCTTTTTGCAACCCTTTTGCAAGCAACTAATGTCCCATATCTCAGTAAAAGCCTCCAGCGTTATGAGTCAATCGAAAAACTCCGAACCTCAATACTTGTTGCACGAGAGCAGTGAAGGATGTGGTCCTTAAGTTGTTTTGTTTTTATTTCAGGCTTACAGACAGCAGGACTTATTGTTTAGTATTATCAACCGGAAACCCAACATATGGGACTTAAGAATCAAAAACGACCCCAATAGGAGGGGCGGACGGTAGATTAGCTGCCCATCACCAAATTTCTGCGGGGATGTCAGGATTCGAATCTCGACTTTCGGAGCAGAAGTAAACGAGTAACAACGGTTTCAACTACTGAACCTCCACTAACACAAAGAACTTCTCAGCTATCAACCAGAGTGATATTTGGTTTCGTGATCAACACATTGGTGAAAACGACGAATGACGACACCAGTTGATGCTGTTTTCACTCATGCGACTACCGGTGATCGCGGTGGTGAATGAGCATTTGTGTTCTCAATCCTGTCATGTTGAGTTCCTACTTCCTCTAGTTACTGCATTTCAGTTTCGACACCTAATTGCACACCGTTATTAAATCAGATCTTCATTAATTATTATTTCATTTCTTCATCACTGGTTGCTCTGCATATACCTCTCCTTCTTTCAATCGAATATAGCTTGCTTTCGATCGGGACGGCACATCAATTCAACGTGGCTGTGTGACCCTTTTGTTCAAATTAGCAAGCTTTCTTCAAGCCACACACACTGTTGCTGAACAACTGTACCGTGCATGTTCCCCTCAACGAACAGCTCGGGAATTAAGCGAACGATTGCAACGCGCTTTGGACCTCCTCGCTTCCAGTATGAACCATTACTACAGCGGGAGCAATAGTAATTACAGTCACCAAGGCAGCACATGTTCAACTGCGCCCACAGATCCAACGGAGTTCACATCGATGTTGGTCGACCAGATGGACACCTTATTACGGGAACTATCAGAATTGGGCGAATTAGGTGGAACAGATCCAGTGCCGGAATCCTTGGCAGTTCGATTATTCAAATTGGTCGATTTGTACCATAGTAGGCATATTTCTGACTCAGATCGGTAAGTATTCACATGGGTGAGCAAAAATCCACTGAGGCCAAGTTGTATTGAATTTGATCACTTGTTTTATTACTAATGCAAAGATTCCAGCATCGAAAGATACATTTGACAAAGAGTGTAACGCTGGCTCTGAAGTAATAAATAGGAAATAGCATTGTTTGCATCGGATGGTAAAATTAAACCCAAATACATACGAACTACCAATTTTTTTTACCGCGATCCCCGAATTCTTTATTGGATTCTGTTTACAAGGTCAATGGTGATCCACTGTCCATAATTCTTGCTCCCCCCCCTCCCGTGCAAAACTCATCATTCGCGCATCCCTCTACCTTCCTTTATTTCATATGTTGAAGACGATTACTGACAATTGATTGCGTCCTGGGCGTGTTCAGTCTGTACGTGACGCAATACTTTACTCGATCGGAGAACGCAGATTCAGGTAGGTTGATGCGACCGGATCGGTAATCACTTTTCCTGAGACGGTTTTGGACATTTGTTTGTTTGTCAAATAATAATTCACCCCAAATGGGCAGTGTCTCGCTCACTACTGAAAAAACCTGGAAGCACCGGATAACTCTTTCATTCGCCCGTTACCAGTCAATGCTCAGCAGTGAATAGCTATCAAACATACTAGGATTGTAACCCGGGCTCCGGGTTTGGCAATCCAACATTTTAACCATCTGAGCGATCCCTGCTTATCCCATCAGCTTTCTGTACATCAACAGTTCGGTTTGTACAACCATTAACCATGCACTTCCGTGCGGCGGTTATGGTTGCTGTCTTTTGGTTGCCCATTTGGATGAAGCAGTAAGAGGAAGACAGGAAAGTTGAAAGTAGAGTCGAAGAGAAAATGGAGAATTGCAGTGGACTGATATTGCAAACAAGCTGAGAAGATGCACAATGGCCACTGCTTACGACACGAAGCCATACCATTCAATGTCTCTAACCATACGTAAACACCACTACATCAATAGCCGCATAACTGTCACATGTTGCTGAACTGAACGGACAAGTGACAATCGGGTTGATCTTCAGTCCAATTCGCGTAACCATAGCTCAGTGGCAATCTGCAACAGCCTAGAGCGCAACATTTTTCTCCTTCCGGGAAATTTACGAAGAACTATTACTCAAGAACAGTATGATTGATTTCGTCCAAAGCGCGTTTTTCATACAATAGATGTGGCGAAAAGAACTCACTCGGTTGTCAGCCTCGATGGGACATAAGAACCAGTCCAAGTTTCAGGCATACAAAACTCGTGTGCTGCTGATTGGCACGATAATCTATCCCAGCCACTCTGAATAGCTCCTCCCTCTCCCCTGCGTAATAAATGAGCTTCAATAGTTTTAGCACTTAGACTGACCCTTCATCATTTGTCAAGAATACCGAAGAGTCATTCGACCCAGTAGCTTCATCATTTGTTATAGCTCAACGTTATTCCGGACTGCTCGCTCGCACTTGGATACGACTAAGTGTAAACTTCGAATAGTGATGCCCGTTCGATTGCATTTGGTAGCATTGATACTTATTGCCTTTGTAAAGCATGTATGCCGAACGCTAACGGGTTTTACCGACCCCCCACCCCCCACCCCCCCTTACNNNNGACATCCCAAAAAGAGTTTTACCGCGAGCGGAAGCCCTCGACGTGTGCACTGCAATGAGAGCATTCACCGAAACAATTCTTCATTAAGTCGTAATCAACAGTAAAGTTCGTTACTAGACTCAGTATTTAGCGATAATATATATAGGTCTAATTGAAACTAAAGCAACGGGTTCCTGTGAAACATTTGTGGGTTCGTATTGGCAACAGCATTTATAAAAGAGCACATTCTTTTCCATGAAATTCTGGAAACATTTTCGTCACTGCCGATACAAATTTCCCACTGCTCATGGTGCTTTTGAATGATGTTCACCGATAACGCTGACCATGTTTTATCCCTGCCAGGTGAGAAATCTCGACGGCTGAGAAACTCTATTTGTTAGAATAAGCCCTTTTGGGAATTTTTCACCCCAAATGACTTTTTTGACTCTTTAAGGCTCGTCGCACACCATGCACTGGTCGGCGAAATAAACCGATCGCCAAAATGACGCACGTCGGGACTTGAATTATCGGGCAAAATCAATACGCGCCTGCCTTTGCTGTGCGCTCAATGCTGGTTTGACGTCAGCTGAAACCTGACGCATCTCAAATGTTTTCATTCTTCTTTGCAGAAGGGAGTATGAATGGCGGGAAAGACCTTCCCGTTGGATGGACGACAACGATTTTCTGCAATGTTTTTTCAGAGTAATACGAATCAGGTCATCCTCCTGTTTAGATGTACTCGGTTTACGGCCTCCACAAGCTGTTCTGGCTGTTGTTTTTCCATGCATTGGGCAAGATTTGATTTAGAAAATCCCAACTTATGTGCCCGTGCAATTCTATTTCTGTCCTCTTCACTGAGATAGCGAGCGCTGCTTGCTTCATTCTGGTGATAAAAATACGAACATTCAAAGCTGTACACAAAAATGACCTTGATTTCAAAGTTGGCTTTGTTTGAAGTGGTATTACTCAAATTCAGTGAGTTAGCTATCAAACAGATTATTATTATGAAACCCTATTTTATGCAATTCCTCCGGGTTGTAAAAGAATTTCATTTGGTTATCCAATAGAATTGCTATAATGGATTGTATGTCGGATAAAAAAATGCCTCATGGCAAACAACCGAGATGGCAAGGGTTTGTGGAAATAATTTGTGACAATTCTTAAGTCATTCCTATTAGAAAATATTGCGTTTTGATACTTGATAAAGTTCGCGATTTTCATGTTGAGATTAGTTAATCTTGGCAACCAAGGTCAGGCACGTTTAATTGACAATCATACAGAATAGAAACTTCGTAGATCGAAGTAGACAAGATATAAATTATTATCAAGAGCTAAATTAATAATATAGATGATGAATATAATGAAAATCAATGTGATCATAAAGAAAATGATTTAGTGCATCACATTATATATATATATATATTGTATAATCCAAAACCCACCCAGTCTCATATCCCTGAGTGTTGAATATTACTTGTCACCTCCACATCACCACGCCCTAATCTGCCACAGCCTTCTATGGTTCTGTAGTAATTTGTATTTTGGCGTCTTCCCTGCCTTCTTGCTAATCGCAGAAACATTACCCAAGCATTGCTGGCCCGTACACTGGCGATATCACCAAGTTATTGGTATGTAGGAACCAATAGTTGTGCATAAAACTGCTCCGTCATCAACTTCACTTTACTTTACTGCGGCTGGCTCCTCGGAAAGGAAAAGCCAGCTCCATGAATTCCTCTGATTGCCGCCGCCCATGCTTGGCGGTTGGCTGCGAGATCCGTGCAAATGTCGATCCAGTTGGTTTTCTATCAGCGGGTGCCATACACCATCCGTAGGCCAGGTTGGTCGACATCTTCGAATACAGCGTCCAGACAGGTTTTTACTTGCCCCCCCCCTTGTCGGCGGCGCCAACCAGGACAATACTTGTAAATGTGTCGTCGGTTCTGCGGAGGACATGGTCTAACCTTTGTAGTCGGCGGCGGTGAAAGACTGACAACGTGGCAGCGATTTCTGAGGGCAGAGTTTGAGACTCCGTCCCGCCGGTTTACTTTCAGGATGAATCTAAGACACCAGTGATCGAAGACCTCCTATCGTCTGATGTCCGCAGCGACCAGGTTTCGCAGCCCAATAGTAGGACTGATCAGACCGCTGTGGCAAACACCCTGGTTTTGAAACTGATGTCGTTCCGGCGCCATAGGGTGGTTCGTAGCTGCAGAAACGCCGTTCGGACTGTATCGATGCGCCGCTTTACATCATCTCNATAGTGGACCCAAGGTACCTGAGATCCGATACAGTTTGTCTTTTCCGACCACCCAGTTTCAGGGTATGTTCCGTTTGATCAGGTGGAGTAGTCAACATCTTAGTTTTGTTAGGATTAGTCCCAAGGCCGACCTCAGAGGCAAAGCTTTTGCTACGGTTGAGAGTTGTTTACAAGGTGGTCAGGTCATCTGCAAGCACTAACACGTCATCGGCGAATTTGAGGTCAGTAATCCAGCAATTCGCGGAAACTTTGATACCTTGGTAACCCTCCATTGCCCGACGCAGAATTCAATCAACAGCGAAGTTGAACAACACTGGTGATAGCGGGCATCCCTGTCTTACTCCTAACCTATGATCGAAGGGATGAAACTCTTCGCCCTAGGCACGGATACGGGCTTTGATTTGGTTGTAATGCGATCTCCATATACTAACCAACTTCGCAGGGACGCCATCCGCAAGCATCATCCTCCACAATGACTCGCGGTCCGTTGAATCGAGTGCGGCGCGAAATTCAATGAACCATGTTGCGGTGGGGTGCTGAAACTTCTATCGGTGTTCCAGAATTCGCCTTAGGATGAAAACCTGATCGACACATCCTTTGCCAAGTTGGAAGCTTCCTTGATTTGGCCGACAACGTGCATGCCCCACTGTGGCAAATCGATTAAGGACAAGCTGGGCAAACGCTTTTTCAGCCACATCTAGCAGACTGATGCCCCGATAATTCTCGCATAGTGTCTTATCGCCCTTCCTGAGGTACAAGAGCAAAACTGAGGTGTTCCACTCAGTTGGACATGTTTCGGTTTCCCAAGTGGAAGCATAAGAGAGAGTGAAGCGGCTGGATGACCACCCGAAGGCATTGTTACATATATTTCTGCAGAGATTTCGTCTTCTCCAGGAACCTTGCCAGACTTCAAGCGACTGTTCACCGCAGCTATTTCTTCTACGGATGAAGGATCACAGTCGACCTCGCATGGGGACGCTGAGTTGAGGTGAATATCTACCGGTCTGCGCAGCGGATGACTCGGAAATTGATTAAAATGTTCTACAGTCGATGTCGGAGATCAGTCCACCGGTGGAGTCGCGCAGAACGGATAGTAGGGATTGCCTTCTACCGGACGCTGATCATGNTGAGGAGAAAGAGGTCTCCGAAGTGGCATGCATTGGCCGCGGTTCCCATCCTAATCGCTATTTCGCTCTAATAATTTCGTCTGAGTCGCTGGTAATCGTGGTGGATAGCTAGACAGGCCTCCCTGGCCAGGGTTGAGAGACAGATGGTTTCTTCTGATATACGATCTTTGTAACAGCTCTTCGTGGTACCTAGTGTGTTTAGTTGCTGCTTGTTGTACTGCAACTCGTGGTCTTAACACGAGTAGCCAACCGAAGGCGAAGCTTGGCACGAACGAGCATGGGATCAGAACCACCTATGTTACCAACTGCGGCACCGCGATACGATCTACCATCTTCTACTGATGAGATCCTGCGTGACCGTATCAGTATATAGTCGATTTGGTGGGCTATTATGCCGTCATTAGAGTACCAGGTAAGATGCTTCCTGGGTTGCTGGAGGCGTGTTGGTTATAATCGGAGAAATTAATCAGCCTGACACCGTTTGCACGGCGATGGCCTAGTCCAACTTTCTGAATTATGTTATGGTGAAAATCCTTGCCTATCCGTACGACCATTCCAGTCTCCCACCACGATAAGTACGTCTCTCTTGGGGGCGCGATTTACTACTTCCTGAAGACTGTCGTAAAACTCGTCCTTCACTACGCTGTCGGATGGTAGAGTGGGGGCGTAGACCACTCTAAGGTTGGTAAGATTACCTTTGAAACGATCCTTGACGATATTGGTTCATAAGAGAGTAGGACAGCGTTGGCTCAGTGCTAACGCCACTCCCTGCTGACCTGAAACTTCTGAGCCGACATGGTAAAAAATAATATTGGCTATCATAGCCGGAAACCATGATGCTACGGGAGCCCGAGCCGGCTAATCGTATTTCGGATAAACAGGCAACATCTGCGCGATAGTCGTGTAGCGTGCTCACAGTCACTGCTTGACCCCCAACATCCAAGAAGCTTCTCACGTTCCAGNTCCAGTTTGCATTCTTGACACCCCGACCACTGGAGGAGCATGGAGCGCATTGCTTGCCGGGGCGCCGTAGCATGGGTAGCGAAGCTTGTAGAAGACATGATTATGTAGTTACTTGAGAGTTTGGTACGAGAGACGTCCCCAGCGTCAGTGGTCGTTTTTTACTTTGAGGGTACACTTTTAGCCTTTTCGCAACCAAGTGCGAACTGCAAAACAGCAGGAAGTAATCCATCCGCCATAAACAAGACCCGTGACAAATAAACAGAAGTCACGTTAAAACCATGTACGATCAAGATAAGCATTTGAATCGGGCCTCAAAAAGCATTTTCATTTACTGCATTGGTTCGGTGAACGAAACAAGATTTGGCTTTTTCATACACATAACCACATATTACTTAAAATATCAATGGAGCCTTGGTGAATCTCTCCGCTAGATTCCAAAGACTGCATCACAAAACTACCACCTTGCGTTCCACTCGTTGCGATAGCAATCCATCGCACTGATCCCTTAATTGATGTGATAAAAAACTGTGGGCGAAGTAAGCTGGCTCCCAGTGATTCATCAACCGATCAATATAACTTCTTCGGGAAGATTATTGGTGTCGCATTCCGTCGAACTGTGTGGAGAGTGCGATACGTTCTTCCAGATGAGGCGGATATCTCTATAGACTATCGTGCCTATGGTTTGTGGGTCACATGCCCACGAAAAGTTACATCACTTCACCCAGAGGTCCATATAACATGGTTCAAACCAGCTGAGCGGTGGTAACGTCGCCATATTATCACCCCAGGGATGCGTGTTCGAATCCCACCACCACCGCCTGATTTCCCATTGTGTTGAATGGCAGTTTCTTTCTTCCCGAAAATTGTATCTTTGTTTATTCAATAAAAAGGAAGTAAAATGAAAAATGCACTGTCTAGATTTTATTTCCGAAACTCTTCTCGATGTCACAAGATCGCACATTGGGGTCTTGTGCCACTTAATAGTTGAGTCGCTGTCCTGTTAATGTAGGCAGTCATTTTTTCATGTCGAGACGATACAGAATAGTTCAAACTGTGATAAACAAATAAGGTCTGAATTGTTTAGCGAAAGAGGGGTGATTACATGACTGCAGAGTACTTGAACAGATGGGATATTATCCTTTCGAAACATCGCGATGGAAACGCCTGAGTCATACACGACAACAGTGAGCGATAATGCATTCTATCCGCAATCAGTGTAATTGTGTTTCAGTTGTCTGTGATCCGGAGGCAGTATTTTGCTCTAGTTCACACTTTCTCTCGCTCCCCTTTGCAGATGCTACTGTGGTCTATCTGGTAGTGCCATCAATCGGGTTGGGCCGTACCGGTAGTCCCAGTCCGTTGGATCAGTGTTCTTACCTGAAGCAACAACTGGACACTCTTTGCTGACCGAAACAATAGTCATTCGAGCATTCTATTTAATCACCGCCACACGCATAGATGCACATGAACTCATACAACAACAGCAAAAGAAACTTGTTCATACTGCATGTGAATCGTGCACAATTTTCCTCCCATAATCCAGTTATTTTCTTCATCCTGTTCTGACCGATTTATTGTTTCCACTCGTCAGATATGTACAGTCACACATCGGTCAAATCCATCACGACTGATACAAGCGATGATTGCAACAGACGAATAGATCGCACTGGATGATCGTGATTTGATCCGGAAAATATACATATATATGTTTCTTTTTACGAGTTTTGCAAACAACGGCGTTGATTGTTGTTTTTGTAGCTCGGGTAGTATAACTTGATGTTCAGTTGTTCGCCGAGTTTGTCGATTGTATTGCAAACGTTTCATCACCAATAGAGGTTACATTCTCAAGTTACATTTCCACTCACTGCATTGAGAATGTCACCTAGATTGATGATGAAAAGTTTGCAATACAATTGCCCAGCTCGGCAAACAACTGAACATCATGTTCTTTTTTGTTCCATAACAGCAGCTTCAAGTCAAGTATACGCTCTGTCCACCCCGAGAGGTGAATATTCAGTGGCCACATAGTCAAAGTAGAACCAATAAGCAAACAAAATTGTATCAGAAATGTGGAAAACAAAACAATTTACTAGTGGATTTAGTTCAGAAGCAAAGCGATCCGGGTTGGCAAGAAATCTGGCGAAATAATGCACCACAGAAAACCGATAGGCGGTTGTGCGTAAAAATGTACAGTTATAACGGGACCGGATGGAAGCTGACAGGCGTTTTATAAGATCTGCGTGTAACAACTGCAAAAGAAATAATGTGGAACGATTGTAGCTCGGGATGTGGATGTTCTCTGAGCTGGAAGTGTTGTTCGCAGACGTTTCGTAGCCAGGCTAGACAACATTATCAGTGCAACAACAGGGAAGCGCCAGTCCTCAGTGTGACCGCGCTTATATAGTTCTGTTCGAGGGTTTTGATTGTCCATTTGCGCCCCTATCCTATTGGTCAGTTGTGACCATTTTCTGTGATTGGATTGGCTGCGTCGTTGTCATGGTGGCGTCCCCTCTTTCCTTATTGGTCGATTGGCTTTCTTTGACCAACTGTAAACCGGTTTCAAACTGATTCTGGATCGGTTTTAGCTGAGACAGCTTTGGGTCACCCGTAATGATAGACGGGTTCCAGTTCTATGTTTGTTTATGCAGTCCCTCCTGGAGTGCCATGCTTCGAGGAATTCCCGCAATGACTTTGTGGTTCCTCTTCGAATTATTCTAGCGTTGTCCAGTTCGAAGATCTGATTCTCATGCGAAGGGTCCCTCATATTTTTTGTGGATAACGAAGACATGAATCGGTATGTATTGAAACGATGAAGTGACAGAGAACTTCACAGGAAATCCCGCTACTTCTAGATAAATGTGCTAAGAATATGGAAAGCAACTTGATGTTCTTCTTAAACATCCGCGGGAGGACTACAGGCGTGTCCCGAACAGCCAAGGGGGCAAAATGCAAGCAAAAGAAAACGGTGAATCACGAAACGAGGGACATAAAATGATAATTTCAAGTTCTTTGTTCTTATGCGTCACTGGGAATATTTCACGATTTGAAACAAAGCGAACATCCTTTCCAAATATACAAATAATTTGTTTAGACCAGCATAACTTTCTGGTGATCAACACACCGAGGTACCTAACATTTACGGGTTAGACAATGGTATCTTCACGTATATTTATCGTGGAACAGGACTCTAAGAGACTTGCATAACGGTTCCCTTTGAGAGGTGAGAATATATCAACGCATTCAGAGGGATTGAGGATAAAGTTATGTGCAGTGGACCACAGAGCAAAGTTAGAAAAGCATAGTCGAATGCTGGTGACAGATACATCATCATGGGTGATTTCGTCTACAACACATTTAATAGGCAGGGAATTCTGAAAGGTGGGTGTGGATGAAATATGTGGAAAGGAAAAACGGGGACAGATTGGCACTCTGTAATACACCTAGTAGAAATCAAGGGATAGGAGGAACCACCAAGGTAACGTGTGAACTGTGATCGATTGTGAAATAGTCTATGAGTACCGCAGTTACGGCATGTGACTTTCCACTGAAAGACAAAATATTTACCTATTTAGACCGGTCAACATAGTTGAGGGCGTCACTTTGGTCCAAGAAACATATTCCGATAACTTTCTTATTTCCATCAAGTGCTAACAGAATATAATGGACCAGAGAAGCAAGTGCATCTAGTGTGGAGCGAGAGTGGCTGTACGCAAATTGGTTAGGGCACTGTACACTCAGCGGAAATAACATTCCTTGAATGAGTAACTTCTTGAGCAGCTTCAACACAACAGACGTACATGCAATGGGACGAAATTTTGAGGTTCCCATTTAGGCACCGGAGGCAGATTTCTAACAATCATGTATAATTCCGCTTCCAAACACTCAGTCTTGATGTTTCAGATATGTGCCACACACAAAGTCACCAATGAATTCAGATGAACGAGATTTTATGATCAAATGCCTTACAAAAACTGACCATCGAAATTAAAAATCACCTAATGGTATCTTGTTCGTGAGGAGAAACATTGCGCTATATTTGGAACTTAACGACCGGAGACCAAAATACTGTGGGAAAGTTCGACCGATTTCATGGTCGTTGCCACTCGTTCTTATAGAAACATCGGAAGTCGGTGTTTGTGAGGTACTTGTTTAAGTAGTGGGTTTTTCTCAATGGTTTGCGAGTTAGTGTAGCTATGCATAGCATGTATCTCGTACCTTAAAATTGGTTTCGTTCAGCTCCCACTTTCACTCTGACCGGGGAAGCAACAGAAGGAATAGACGGATTTCACGGTTCGTGCAGCTTTATCTCTCCTGTTGGACAGATCACGTATTGAGTGCCGTTAAGTATACCGAATGTCTGGTTGTTCTGACGATTCGAGACACGGCACCGCTGTGACATTTGGATATCCTTAAAATAAATAAAACTATCACTGTTTGACCACCACTATCTACGCTGCACTGCAAATGGGATTGAAGCTAATGAACGAGCGGCGTACGGATTGATTTCCGTAAAGATCGTGTAAAACAAGTGACCCTTTAGTGAACCAATGCCCAAAAAGACAAAAACACTGATGGTTGTCGGAGGACGTATATTGGCGTATCGTGGAACTTGATTGTTATGCTTCAGCGGTGATTACTAAAAAGCGGAAACTAAAGGTTGTCACATACGTTGCGTGGGGTGGAACAGAACCCAGCTGATATACTGTCGGGCGGAAATTTGTGCTCACAAAAAAACATGCAACAAGGTAAAATTAAAACTGGTACCACAGATAAAGTTATAGTGAAAACATAAACAAGAAATACTACCGTAGATAGCCCGTTTTCTTCGTACAATCAACACCATTACTACAGAACAACCGGACAAGCAATGGTGAGGTTGGACATATAGTATTAGGCGGTCATGTTCATGTACTAATCTAATCGTTTAATTACGTAGAACGCGGTGGCTGGGACGTGTTATGCATATTCTTAGGTAGTCTCCCTCAGCGCATGAGGTTCTTTAATGCAGGTTGTGGATGGATGAAATCGAACGGTAGCCAGACTACGAACTGGTACGCGAAAATGAAAATCTGGATAGGATGGATTGTTTAAGTAGGTCGAGCCAGGTTTCGTGGTTCAAGGACCTCGTAACCACTCTACTCCGTGTTAAAACAATGACTGTCGTAAACAGTGGTGCTCGTAAAGCTGTTCACTTTCTTCGAACACCTAATTTATCTGCAATCTTCTTTATATTGTTTTCATCATTTGCTTTATTCTTTTTTGGGGTTCCCTTATCGGTTAACCAAATTGGGTCAACCAAAGACTGCAATCAAATCCAACTCTCAGAAACGTGCTAGTTTTAGGAACCGAAACTAAATCTCGTTATGAAGAGGGTATAACCAACAACGCTAGAATGCAATAATCATAAAAGATTAGATCTGGAATACTCAAAAGAGGAATTGTACGTAAACTCTCAGGAATAAAAATGTATCAAACCTTTGCGTTGTGTAAAAATTTATCCTATACTATAACCAAACATGACCAAAACTTTGAGGTAGTTCAATTCCGATCTATCAAAAATATTATGAATTCTTGGAATAAACGTTTTAACCCATCGCCATGAATGAGGAGTGTAATACGACGGTACAGTTCAATGTGATANGTGATACATGAACAAACCCGAATTCGTAACCTTGGTCTGCTCGGATGTGACCTGGTCATACAGAATACGCGTCTTCTACATACTGTCTTGGAGTTAAACTAGCCAATGTCCATTTCTGCTGCCAGTTCCTTAGAAAGACTAAGCCACCTTCGTGGAGGTATTGGATGGCACCTTCCCAGGCACGATGATCAGAAGCAAACTTGGAGCAGAGACTCATTTCTGCTTCCGGAGGCCAGCACGGTAAATAAACGGACCCAAACCTGGATGTGGAGCAGACGCAAAGCATTTTTCGAAATTTCTGTATCTAGTTGTGTTGCTACCGTCCGCGAAAACATCTACTAATCCATCCCCATGATGTTTTAGGTTTGGTTGGTTAGTTTGTTCACTCGCTTTTTACAATAAAGCTTTCCGGTTTTCTCTGATAATTGTCTATTAGTTCATCTATCTACTTGTGGCCACAGAAGAAAGGGTATAACCTTTAGTCATAATTACTTGTTGCACACTAACACCTGCATGGGAACTCGAGTGGGGAGTTAGGAGGCCCTGGAGGGCATGAATGTAGTATCACGAAACGGTGGCGCTGCATGGTGACGGCTATCAGACTGTTACGAAAGATTACCGGCCAGTAACAGCGACTTGAACTACCCAACTACCAGTTGGAGGTGATCAAGCGATGAAACTCGCTGTCATTGGCATGCTTTGGGATCTAAGATCCGAGGTTCGAGACCGACCGAATAAAGTGGTAAGCAGTTTCACCCCCGTTCGGCTTAATACTACGCCTATCCTAATGGGGTCTTCCGAGGTTCCAAGACAGAGTACTCGCTATGATGAGTAAACAGGTCTTCGTGTTTGTGGGGTTTACCGCATCTGCTGCTCATCAAGCAACGGCGTAATCAAAAGGCTAACCTCAACTTGGAGGAGTTTTTGGTCGCCTCCAAACACTCCAGCATCTTTTTTCTACACACCCAGTGTGACAAGTAGCTTCATCATCATTGTACAGCGAAATACAGTGAAGCGAACTTCACCGGTCGCTGTCGAATTCGCAATGCATACAAGGTTAGTGGTAAAATTTGGGGTGTATGTGGTACCCGGTAGAAGTAGCACCTCTGACTCGGAGGGCTGTCGGCCCATTTGGGGCATCCCCGGTTCTTTGATCTCCACCGAGTGCTCAGCTCTCAGCTGTGGCTCCCAGAAGCTGTTTGGATGCTACAGCGGCCACACCCGGTAAAGCGCTCGACAGGCGGGCCAAACCAGGTTGAGGGTGATCGGGAGCTCAACTCCCGGCGAGTCGGTGTCTAAAGTACGTGTTGTGCTGACGAAGTTCGTCTCACAACTTAGCGACCGAGACAATGACTCCGTACTCATCAGGGATGCATGGACCCCTGTTCAGCTAGCAACTGTCAATGGCGTATACGCTCCTCCCAGAGGGCCACCGGCAACCATGCGCTACCCTCCTGCTGCCTTGCAGTTAGCACTTGGATGTGCAAAGGCTAGAGATGCCAACTCAACCCAAAGCCGGGTGACGCTGGGGACGTTTTCTGTACCTAACTCCCAAGAAATTTCATGGATATGC
>UZAN01045423.1:3460-19499 GCA_900618425.1 Echinostoma caproni
TTGTTAAGCGTTCCATTCGTGTCGTTTCTTCGTGGTTTTCTTCCTGTCTCTCCTTGCACAATACAGTCAACTTATTCGCTGAAACACTCAAACACACGTTTAACTTATGCTGCTCCTTTTGAAGATATATTTCTTTGTAACGGCAGAATAGCATCTTCACAGTTGAACTCATTCAGAAGACAGAAGGAACGATCGTACAAATCTAGAGACTCAGCGGCTGTCAAGCATGACACCATCACCACCACCACCACCACCACCACCACCAAGAGGAAATTCTTTCACCATACTTATTTTCTACTTATATTAGTGATTTGTCTGCTAGCGCTCCTACTTCTGTCTTCAAATACGCTGACGATTTGGTTTTATGTCCGGCAATCTTCGACTCTTCTAGTCTTTCACAATTTTCAGACAACTTGGATAACGTCCAACGGTCTTCCGCCAAATCGAGCCTATCTCTTGGTCCCTCCAAATGTTTTGAATGTCTCTTTACAATATCACGCTCTTCTTTCCCGTCTGAACCGGTATCGATTGGCTCTGAACCAGCATCCCGGGTAAATTGTATAGAACAACTGGATGTTTTTATTGATACTAATCTTCACTGGACCTCTCACATTCAACACATCGTCAGTAACCTTCAATGACTTTCGTTTTATATCCGTAAACTGCGTCAGTTTCTTATTCAACAAGCAATTAGTTCAAAATGCGTGTACCGGTGTGTTTTTCACCTGTGAGTTTTTCCAATCTACAATAGGAAGATTTTAAACTGCTTTGACGTGGACTGACCATCATTAGCCGTGTCTCTTCAATCCCGCTGCAGGAGTCAGTAACTAACCTGTAGGTATGTCATTTGAATGCATGTGAAAAGTTTGCACATGAGATTCTTATCAACTCCACACATTCACTACACGTAGACCTAACTTCCTATAGTTCCTATCCTTCAACTAGAACCTAATATCGTTCTGTTCCCTCTCGAATAAACATATATCATAACTCTACAGTACTCTTATTAACACGTGTTCCAGTTTACAAAGAACAGGTTTTCACAGACTTTGCTCACATTTTTGAGATTTAAATATCGTTTTATTTCATTTTTATTTTCTATTTTCTCACTCACTCCAATCTGGATATCTTTAACTTAAATGTAGACTTTATGCCCACAGAAGTTAGTACAATACAATAAAATTCGATACAAATATGGCGTTGGCTCAGTCGTAGAGATGTTTACGTTCGTTATTAACCAATCCATTTAAACGTGTTTCATTCCGGATTCCTGGAGACCGTTCACCATTGTTGCCATTCCTAAATCCTCTTCATCTAGCATTTTATCTAAACGCTTTCGTCCTATCACCAGCAATCTACGGTGGTCCCGGCATGTGTTTCCTTGTGTTGGTAGACTGAGTCGCTCACCTTTGCAAATACGCAAGCTACGACAATTTCGCGTCAGGTATGAAACTGTATGTTCCTTTGTTTATCAACGCTTTTTTACCATCATACTTTACTGCTCTACTTAGAAAGGATTTCATTACTCCACGTCGCGGTTTGATAATTACCAGCCGTGTTTCTCTCATTCCTATAAACACTCCAATCACAAAATTGTGTGATTTTCACATCACTTCATGTGGGAATTTCGCTCATAAGATACTCAATGACCCCAGTCATCCGCTCAATCGCGATTTATCTGCTTGCCGTTTCCACGCTCTACAACCCGATCCGATTTCCGCTGCTTACCCTCCTGCATAAGGAATTATCGCAACTCAACGGTTCCCTAGTGGGCTCGTATGCTCACTGACACGGTGAGGATCTGTGATGAACAAATTTTAAACATACACAGATGAACACCTATTTAATTTTCATCATTGTTGTACATGAATTTTCATTTCATTTTTTAACCCATCGTAACAGTGAACACATTTTTGACTGCCTGCACAAGTCATTTATAATACTATAATACAACCTCTGAAGGAAAGTAGAATCAAGCGATCACACATCTCGACAGGGCACTGTTAGATTGTCATTCAGACCTTCGCTCGCGTAGCCATCGAATTCATGAGTGTTATGGACCTCTATGTAACTCGGATAGCACGCATATGATTTTTATCTCTCACTTTCTGTGTGTGTGTGTGTGTGTGAGAGAGAGAGAGAGAGAGGGAGGGAGGGAGGGACTGAGCGTGTACGTACGTGCGTACGTGCGCGGGTCCACATTGGCGAACATGCGGGTATGCGCATGTGCCCTTTTCGAATGGGCTTAGAGTGGGGGTACCAGAATTTGATTGTCGAGCGCAAATTCGGATCGGTTTGTTGTACAAAACGATCGATTGAGTGATACTCGTTTTTTACAAGCTTCCAGGGTTGGAGAGAGCGAGAGACAGCAACAGAAGCTCACGTGACGAGAACCACTGAATGCAGTCTGATTGGATGAAGATGCGTGGAACACTCAGTTTGTATTGATTTCAGTCCGTGGACGGTAGATCAGTCTGAGAAGAACCGTACAAACAGGCTGCATGGTAAAGTGAATACTACACTGATATGCAGTGAATCAAACTGAGAAATACAATCTGTTGTAAAAACGTTTTGCGCCTGAAAATGGCGGCACAACGTATTGAAAATCGATCGATGGTCGGTGGAATCAAATATGGAATACGTTTGATAGCTTTTGCTACGGCAACTGTCGAAAATCATTACATGGGGTGAATGAACACGCTGCGTCCAGACCGAAGGATAGTCAGTTCAAATTAATCAATATCAATTATTCCACATTAGTACTCACAAGTAACTGTTATTTAAATGTGAATCATTAAGCACTTATATTTAACTCACGCTACCCTTTCGAAACTTTATTTGTCTGTAACTGCAGAATAGCGTATCCACTGTTGAAATCGTTCTGAAGACAGAAGGAACGATCGTACAAATGTAGAGACACAGCGGTTGCTGTTTTCTCTTCAATCTCTCCCTTCAATCCCACTGGAGGAGTTGATAACCAACACAGTTGAATGCGCGTGAAAAGGTTGCACATTCCCAGCGATTTTATTGCTCGTAAGTATGCTGATGATATGGTGATTGGTTGCCCAGCCCCTATTTCAGACAGTTTCCGACCTCTCCAGGACAGTCTTAATGAACTTCACGATTGGTATGTGATCCAATCCCTTGTGCTTAATATCGGTACGTGCGTTGAAGTTCCATTTAGTCTTAAAACCAGTACCCGTTAAGTTTCATTAGTTAATAATCTTCCTGATCTACGAGGTAACAATCAAAGCGTTCCCAAATCTGTGTCTGTTAAATATATTGGTGTCACCCAAACCCATAACCTGTCCTGACTTGCTCATTTCATCCGCGTTTTCAAAAATGTTCGAAAACTGTCTTTTTATGCCTACAGGCTCAGGAAACTGGCCGTACCACATAATCTCATTTTTAAATTTGTGATTGCCTGCACTCTTCCACACTAGCTATACTACTCCACGGATTTTATCCCTGGACTGAAAAAAGACCTCACAGTATTTTCGAGATCCCTCGAAATTTTGTCTCACTACAATGGAGGTGATAGAGTTGTTTTAGTTGATTTCTTTATTTCCAAGCTTCTTGACGCTTGTAATACATTCATAGACAGGATAACACGTGATCAAGGGCACTGTCTGCACCAAGATATCACGAAAATCCTTTCAGATCCCTGAACTCACTCCAAATATCAACTCTTTCGTGGGCGTATTTCCACATATCGGGATAGTGTAATTCCATATCTGGCTCGGTTAATGGTTAATCATCAAAATATTCTCGCCCACCTTTTGGAAAATCTCTTGCACTATTTTTTTCTCCCATTTTCTAAAGTGTAGAATTTCTTATATTGTCCATTTTTGTTTGTAAAAATGGTCAATTGCTGAAAATTCACCCTTTGGGTGTATAAAGCTCTCCTGTATTTATCGACTGCACACATTCCTTTCCCCACATACTTACCTTCCTGTTGTTCTCATCTGTGAAGCACATCCCACTGTGTAACTGCTCCCTTTCGAATACACATATATTGTACCTCCTCAATACCCTCATTCGCCCATATTCTAGTTAACAAAGAACTGGTTTTCACAGACCTTTGTTAACCGTTTTGGCACTTCAATCTTTTCTCTCTCTCGTTGGATAGAAGACAACGATTTTCTGTACTCGGTTTACGGCCTCCGAAAGCTTTTCTGGTTGTTGTCTTTCCATGGATTATTCTGTAAACCGTGCTATTGTTAATGTTGAGCAATGGGAAAGATTTGATATGGAAAATCCCAGCTTGTGTGCTCGTGCAATTATATTTCTATTCTGTTCACTGAGATACCGAGAAACCTTTGTCTCGAGCTCTGCTTCATACAAACATTCAAGACTGTGCACAAAAATTACCTTGATTTCAAGGTTGACTTTGATGAAAACGAAATTTCTGGAATTCGGTGAGTTAGTTTATCAAACATAGATCATTATTATGAAATCTTAGTTATTACAATTTCTTCGGGTTGTGAATTTCATTTGGTTATTCAATACAATTGATATAATGGGTCATATATTGGATAAAACAATGCCTCATAACAAATAATCGAGATGGCAAGAATTTATGGAAATATTTTAGGATAATTCTTGAGTCACTCTGATGAGAATATATTGCGTTTCCATGTTTGACAAAGTTTGCGATTTTCATGCTGAGATTATTTCATTTTGACAATCATACAAGCTAGAAACTACGTAGATCGAAGTAGATAAGAGATAACTCATTGTCCATACCTCACACATTCATCAAGGTGATAAATATAATGAAACTCAATTTGATCAGAAAGAAAATATTTTAGTGCATCACAATCGGCCAGTAGTGTACTTTGTTAACAGTTTTGGGAGTCAGATATCTGTTTGTTTTGTTCCTCCTCTGAAACTTGTATATTTTTAATTGAAAACTAAGCTTTATGCCTACAGACGTTATTTTAATAAAGATAACAATAACACTACTGACGTGATGATTCAACTCTCCGAGACAAATCAGACGCCAACATTATGGACCAGTCAATAGCTGTGCTTTACAAATGGAAATCCATTGTCCAGACAAACACGAACAACAATTGGTTAATGCCTCTGTAGCCAGTGATACTTATTTCTATGTATTATTTATTCATTGTGTTTTCCTTCGCTAAACTAACCGTTACTTCTACGGTTTTTTCCCGTGACTCGGTAGACGATTACCCGGGTGATTCTATGGTTCATTTGCTATTTCTATTCCTGCATCGTTTATGCTTCAATCACTATCAACCGAGTTATCATCATCATCATCCATTTCCAATATTCCTGTCAGTGATTGAATCATTGAAAGGCCGTATTCCTGAGAGAAACTAATGAAGTTGTCACAGAAAGTTACTTGATCTCGGGTCTGTGATACTTTCACTTTTAAACTGATCATTTGAAGATTTCATTTAAGCTAATCGAACGTAGCTTAATAAAATGGTCCCGGTGAAATGTAGGTGAATACCGGTGATTTATATTCAGAAATGTTATATTGTCTTCTGTGTTCCTCCCCCCCCCGTCCCTTAGCAACAATATAACTTTCCCTTGAGAATTCCCACGGTATCAATTTGCGATGGATTGAGACCAATCGTCACCATGGGGAAGTACCGGTGTTTCCTCAATGCTACTGGATCCTTGGAACCTATGGTTACAGAAAGAAAAAGGCTACCTGACTTGTCTATTTCCACCACCAGTGTTCAAATATTTTCCATTCCCGACGAACTTAAACTATATGGCACGGTTCTACACCCAATCGATGCACTTTTCTCTGGCATTTCCAATAAACAATTGTAGTGATTGCAATTCTATTCTGACTGGGATCGTTGCGAAGCCCATCGTTGCCAGCCCGGATTCGCCGATAGTCTGACAAACGCAACATTCCCGAATCGATAGTTCACCATCCCGAATGCACCACTTATTTCCCAAGCCGTTATGATGAACAACATGTAAAAACATGAACATTTTAATTGCGAAAAACAACAACAACAACAACAACAACAAAAACCAATCTGGACTATGACATACAATGTGAAAAAATCGATTCAGTTTGCTCGAAAATTCAGTTCCGTGCTCGAAGTAAGGATGCATGCAAACCGCTCGCAACATACGTGCAAGTGAATTGCTCATGTTCTCTCATTTATAACTGGCAATGGAACTTAGCCTATTCAACCGACCCATTGGAACAATGTGTGATTCGCATTATCAGCTCTGAATCATAGCTACATCACTGATACAAAGAAAGCTGGTAGAACGTAATAAGCCATTTCCAGTAAGGCCTATCAAAGAGAAAAGAGAAACGTTGATTTCTACGTTCCATTCTATTCTTCGTTCATCGGCAGCAGAACTGACATTCACGGACTAAAGACCATGAATTCTCAAGCTTGGCTTACTTTTGAACCGATTGTAGATCTCCAAATTCTCACCGGGATTACGCAATACCTATGTAATACGAATGTACTCCGGGCTCTCACAGGGCAACAGAGGGAACAGAGATGCGCAGCAGGATAACCCTCGACTCGTGTTCTCGCAACGGGAGACGACGATACGAGGCTTTGCGGGCGACGAACGACGGCGGGGTACGGCGCTGGGGATGCGGGATACGGGTTGGCGAGGAAACACGAGGCAGAACAGGTCTTCCATGAGTCGTCGGGGTTGAAGTTAAACCTGCAAAGCAAAGCAAACAAAACGCCATAAACTAAAAAGGTCCGGTAAGATACAAGCATTCACGATAACGTTTTACTAGTCCGCGGTTGCCAAACGTTATACATACACCTGAATTGTTTCTGTTCATCAATCACATTTTAAAGAACTCAGTCTTCACTCTTTGAAAACACTTGTGTTTTTTATTACACACCTACATGTGATGAACAGCAGATGGGACGAACCCCACAGTCACGAGAGCCCGCTGTTTAGTGATGAAAACCGGTAACCTAAGCCCGAGTGATGAACCACATAAGACCCCAGTAGATTGGGCACCAACGCTGCCTATCATCAAAGCTAGGTGGCGGTTTGCGGGGCTTGAACCTCGGACCATGGGGTCCTGTGGTAGCGACTAAAGCACTGCACTACCACCACAGTAGTTTCCATCCTGTTACCCATCCACGGAGGGGATGTGTAATTATTGCATCATTTGCCAAAAATAGCGGGAAACTGATTTGAAACATCAGTTCAATTGCTGTTTTTACTACTTTGCAAACACGTACTTTCTTGCAGCGGTTTTGGTCGCTACCTCTTGACTGTCTATTTTGACAGAGGAGTAAAGGGAAGAGTGAAAAGTTCAAGTCCCTGCCAGAGTGAAAATTTGGAACGCATAGGGACTAAGATTGCAAATATAATGAGTAGATGCACTCACTCATATTGTGATGGAGGGCAGTACAAAGAGAGTCCTGGTTAGCGACCGAATCAAGAATGGGGCTCATCCGACCAGACGCGCAGACGCAGCGGCGGGAAGTGCCTCGCGAGACAATGTTACTGCCCCCCGAAACGAGTGCGAATCGACAATTACAGCCTAACAGACAATCCGCAGCAAACGGGAAAGATACCCACCGAATGCCACAACGTCGGAGCTGCTGATCAATGCGTCTCACGCCGCGATCGGATCAAACCAGCTGGAATGGAACGCGGAAGAAGAGGCAACTTACATGCCAAGTGCGGACCAAGACCAACAAGGAATGACCCACAGAAAGAGGCATGAATCATCCCGCCGCGCGGTTCAGAATTGACTGTATATAATTGAACGCAAACACTGTTTGCTTTTGAATTGGATCAATAGAAGATTTTCCCAACCAGCTCGCCTTCTCGTTACAATATCACTCAATGTCTCTAACCCTTCAAATACGCATATCCCAATGTCCCCATCGAGGAAACCTAACGTGACCTATGTAACCAAGTCTCCTGGTCAGGGTTTGCATTTCCTCATGCCGGGCTCTAGTTTGACTATCCTTGACTTTTTTCTCTCCGCTGACTGCCTCGGCAGACATCGCGCGCGTCTTGCCAATCTAATTGGTGCGCTACACACGCCCCAACCAGCGCAACCTACAGAGGTCGATCACTTGTCCCAGTAACCGATCGCGGTTACTTCAATCTGTGTGCCTAACCTCAGTACTGTTTGTCCAGTTTCACAACCGGACTCGTGCAACGCCGCGTAGCCAGCGGTGTGTTCAAATACCGATAGTCTACCTTAATCCTGTTCCGTTAATGGCTAAGTTTCTGCGTTGTAAAGAAGCACTGGCCGAACTGCTACAGCATACCCTCGACCGTTCACAGATAGCTGGGTGTCGCAACGGGGCCACACGTGTCTTAAGATTGGTGAATACCAATCGAGTCTAGTTTTGTAACACTAGATTGCATGGAATAGTGAGTACGTTTCAATGAGCGATATGAATGGTTAACTGAACTCTAAACAATGGGCTTCTGACACGGTAGTCAGGGAGGATTTGATCCCATTCTGTAGAGAATATCGTGTGCAAAGGGCAAATGAAGCGTGACCTGAAAAGCTGGGAGACTCGAGACAGAGGTTCCGATCTTATTGGGTCACCTTGGCAGTGTGAATCCATTGACCGAACTGCGAATCGAACCAGCTTTTCAGTTCACGTTTTTTTTGCTCTTTACATGACAGAACTCAGGTACGCTCCAGTTTCGAATTCTGATACTGATACAAGATCAAGCTTTACGGCCGCTTTTGTGAAAACATACAATGAACCATAGTGAATTTAAAAAGATCTCTATGAAATATTGGATTAAATGGGCAAATAAATGCGCATCCAGTGCGGTTGTTGTTCGATGGAGTGTGCATATGTGTGTGTGCCTGTGTGCGATTCAACTCGTGTTTTTTCCCATGATCAATCTATCTATCCGTGACCATTATCATCATCTGTCTCGATTGAACACTACTTGACTCTAACGATTTATCTCCGAACTAGGTCAGGGAAAATGTCGTGTGAAAGGCAAAAGATATTTTGTGAAAAGGATTCAACTGGTGAGTGAGGTACATAATCGAATCGAGCGCTCGGGACGATCTTTGTGTGTGTGTGTGTGTGTGTGCGCGCGCATCAAAAGGAACACTTTCTGGTTAGCGTGAACTGAGAAATTGGGGCAATTTTTCGGAAACACGAAATGGAAAACTGATTAGGTAATACTTTTACTGCAATTATTGGCGAGGTCTATCCGGTGAAGTTGATATATAAGTCTATATTGCGAGGATTGAGTCGAATCTAGGGGCGCCAAAAGGGTAGCCGTCTACTAGGGTTCACTGAAGCTGCTGTCATTGGATGCTACGAGCCTGATTTATGTAAACAGACTGAATTCGTGGCCAGTCTCATGCAACCCCCTGGTAGGGGTGTCACTGTCTTCCTCCTCCCTCTCCTTCTAGTGACTCCGCTTTCTGTCCATATGCTCAATCCGGTTCCAATTAGCGACCGTTGGCCTCCGTATTGATTGATCTCTCTTCCCCGCGTGTGTGTGTGTGTGTTCGCCCGTTCCCAAACCTGTCAGTCACTCTTTTAACCAAACGTGATCTGAATGTATGGAACACGATTGCGGTTAAATAGTTGGATTCAACACATCCTGTTGTGATCATGATCATTTATCTTCTTGCTCTCATGAATAGGTCTTCCAGTTTCCATTGTAGCATATTATATTGTATTGAATATACGAATGTACAGTCAACATTCAGGAAAGAGAACCGCAGTCAAACAAAGGCTGTCTGGGAAGACGGGCGGCGGTGGAGCGGTTCGAACCCGGGACTCCCGGGGCACAAGTTGGTGACCTAACCACTTAGCCACCACCGCCGTATTGTATTGTATTGTATTATAGACAATTGTGCTCACATTTTAGTCAACAATGTGTTTCAGTTTACAATGGGTTAAAAAATGAAATGAAAATTCATGTACAACAATGATGAAAATTAAATAGGTGTTCATCTGTGTATGTTTAAAATTTGTTCATCACAGATCCTCACCGTGTCAGTGAGCATACGAGCCCACTAGGGAACCGTTGAGTTGCGATAATTCCTTATGCAGGAGGGTAAGCAGCGGAAATCGGATCGGGTTGAAGGAACGTGGAAACGGCAAGCAGATAAATCGCGATTGAGCGGATGACTGAGGTCATTGAGTATCTTATGAGCGAAATTCCCACATGAAGTGATGTGAAAATCACACAATTTTGTGATTGGAGTGTTTATAGGAATGAGAGAAACACGGCTGGTAATTATCAAACCGCGACGTGGAGTAATGAAATCCTTTCTAAGTAGAGCAGTAAAGTATGATGGTAAAAAAGCGTTGATAAACAAAGGAACATACAGTTTCATACCTGACGCGAAATTGTCGTAGCTTGCGTATTTGCAAAGGTGAGCGACTCAGTCTACCAACACAAGGAAACACATGCCGGGACCACCGTAGATTGTTATCTATGGTAATTCCTGGGTATTTTGAAGTATGTGTTTTGGTGGTGGGTACGGAACTGATGACTGAGAGATCCAGGGGGTATTCTGATCGGGAAAGACCAAAAATGTATTCAAGTTATTTAGAAGTAGTCAATCGGAGACCAGATTGGTTTGCAAATGATTGCACTTGCAACAACTTGTCAGAAAATGATTGTATATCAGATTGGCTTGAGGTGGCTTGACATACGATCACGATGTGAGCATACTTGCAGGTCCTGGCTGGTGTGATTGTAGAAAATAGGCAGGGGGAGAGCATAGTACCCTGAAGGACTCCAGAACTAATCACTGAACTTGTGTCATTTGCTTTCATTCTCTAAATCCTTCCTGTGAAATAATCTTTCAACCATGACAACAAGTTGATGGGGCAATCAAATGAATATAACTTTCAAAGAATAAGAGATTGTGGAACGGAATTTATCAACCACATGGACTCTTCTTTTATCCCGATTGGATAAAACAAAACAGCAATTTATATCGATCGATTTAAGTCTCACAGAAACTTAAACCACTACCGATTAATCCTGGAACCGTTTTCCATAGTTTGTTGTTGAAAAGCAGACACCAAGAAACTTCAATGAGAGTAGACTGCGCTTGTATTTTGTTTTTTGATATTCATAGCATATTTTCTGGACGGGAGAACATGGTACACTCTTTATCTTTGGTCACAGTTTAAAGTTCACAACTGGTTTCTTGATCTAGAATTTCACATCAGCTGATTTAATTATCGATCAAGCAGATAATCGTTCGATGATTCTGCTCACCAAGTATGTGAAATATATTGAAGGCTTCATGTACTGCACTAATCTCCCTATTTGATTGTGTGATTTGACCGTTCCAATTGATTCGATTTGATGACCAAACTTATTCACTGCGATTGTTGTGTTTTTGCGCCTGTTAATTTGGATCGAATGCCTATTCGATGATTTGCAATCTGGGAGAAAAGCCGGTTGAATTTGAGCAACTCCTGCGGATTCATTTCAATTAAATAGGATAGACGTTCACATTATCTCATCTGCTGAGTGGAGTTCTACTGTTTAGGGGCACAATGAAGGTGTTGGCCCTGGGCCATAGTTCGTGGCTGCTGCCCCTGAAACAATGACTGCAGTGCCACTTGGCGGTCTTGAGGACGATCTCCTAAGCTACCGTTTCGCCCGAGATTTGCACGGGCACCCTCATTCACTTGGAGCGAAACCTACCGAAAGCTCTAGGGCTAAAATGATTACTGTTTGCAGATAACGACATAATCTGGAATAGAGTGACACAACCAGCGGGCTGGTTGGCACTCCAGGAAACGTCGGAAGCAGATCATCTTTAGTCTCTTTCGAACGGTATTGTGTTCAATTTGCTTAAGTGTAAGATTCTATCTGTATGACAAACAGGGGATTTTCGGATTTCCTCGGAAATGAACAACTGTCATACATCTCAAGTGAGAAGGTCCAGGGAATCATCATTCAAGAAATCTTAAGCTGCTCACTCAACTGCTCCCAAGTGTCGAACGCGTAGTAAGGAATGTCGGTTTGCTTAAACGGGTCTTTGACCACTTTCCCCCCGTCTACTATCAGCATACATTCGCCCACTCACAGAGTCCTCTATCCAGGCATGAAATCCAGGGCTACAACGTGATTGCAAAATGCTAGAGCGTTCACAAAGAATGACCATCAAAATGGTCACGGGGTTGGATCTTTATTCATACGCAGAGAGACTGAAGTCGTTCCGGTTATGTTCCAGTCATTACCAACGCATCAGAGGAGATGTGATTATGTTAGAACAAATAATGCAGAACTCAAACCATTCGTGTCACCCACTGCTAAAATTATCACCCAACATTTATCTTAGAGGAAATCCCTTCAAATCAGTGTTCTCAAAATGCGGATTGGAATGCCGGTGTCAGTCCTTCACGGTCAGAGTATGTTCGATCTGGAACTTTCTCCCACCCCACGTCGTCTGTGCGCTAAGCATTGAATCTTTCAAACCGAGACTCGATGAAACATTAGAACATCTTACATTCCAACATAGGTGAAGTTGCATACACTGGTGGAAGAAGCCCGTATCAATTGATATTCTACACAAGAAATTGTACGTATCGCTGTCTTTTAACCGCAACACGAACCTATGGGACGAGAAAAGCGTATTTGCTTGTAAGTTATTCCCATAATAAATCTTTGAATCGATTACATCTTAAATCCGCTTTCACCAACTGATGGAAGTGGCTTCTAACTTGATTTGCCAAGATGATTTAATGCGGTACAACTTGGAGTGTGGGCTAAGATTCTACTCTCCATCCGTCGGAGATCGAGTAGTTCCGGAATGGAGACACCTTTGGAAACGAAACCAATCATACGTTTCCGCTTCGGTTTTGTAACGGGTGAGATGAACCTGTCTATTGAACTCATCCTAGCACAGTGCTTCCGCGTTCTAGCGTCCACAATCCTGGAACAAGCTACGCAAATTTTTCCACCGAACTGACATTTGTGATACATTGTTTGTGTAATGAATCTCAGATTAAATGACAGGATATCGCAATTTAGAAAAAAATTTCGAAAATATAGCCGGTAGGATTCCGCTGTAGCATGGCCAAGATCCTATTTGGGGTGATATACTTCCCGCTTATTCACTATTCCCTCCTATTTCCACCCCGTTTTTCTCTGCAACCTACCCCCGGCCCATGAGCCGTAGCATCCACAACATATTGTTCATCGGGAATNGAATGGGGACAGTTTTTGATCTCGGCAATGTGTCTATAACACGCGGTGCTGACCAGCACCAATCGCTGGAATGATACAACTGTCCATTACCGCTTGCTGCCGATCAACACATGTCGCGAATACTGGTGAATTGACGAAAGCTGAAACACAGATGGATGCTTCACCGAACAAAGCATTAAATGTAAAACACTTATATTTTTACGAACTTGGGGGTCAACGTTGATTTTATTTCTCCAAAATCTTTAGTATGGTCGGGGGTGGATGCCCAGGGTTGCGGCTGATCACTCTTTCCTTGCATCTCGCGAGATACTCCCAAACGACCAAGCGTATCGAGTAAGTTTTGCTGAGGAAGACCTACTCACTCACTGCCTTCTCACGGCGGAGGTGTTTTCCACCAAAGGGAGAAGAAAAAAGCCGACATCCGGGGCTATAACCGAGTTGGTAGGCCACTGGTAGTTCACCTAGGGTAGTTGGCCAAAACCACTGATTCCAAAACAACCAAGAGAAGGTGTAAGAACCACATCCACACCCTTCCGGTTGTGGCAGTGGTCACCGGCTCGATTGGGTATGAAGGTGTATTGGGGCACCTTGGACGTTTAACCCCTTCCAAAGGGCGTACGATCCGATCAACTGGACACCGGTCCTCAATGGATTGCGGTTTTCGCACACCGCCCCGCTGTTTTGCGGGTCAGGCTTTGGCTAGCCGAAGGCTCCCGTTATGGATTCCTCAAACAAATTCACGTGCCTTGGCCTGGGTAACCTGTCAGTATTGCGCCCAAATGCAAATCGCGGAAAGTTTTTCGTTGTATAAAGATTATTTGTTTGGCACACAGTCTGGTGTCAGACGGGTGTGGAATATGATTCAATATAACCTCTTCTTACCACAATTTTGTTTTGCCATATTCAGCAGAGCCACTGTTTGACTTTTTGCCGAATTGCTTGCTTCATTGACAAACACACAATTCGACTGCTTTCAGTTTCAGTAAGTATGATTTTAAGAAATTTGAATCCACAACTATGGTGTACAAATGCTAAAAATTTACCTATCCGGGTGCATAAATCTACCACTGACTTGACTTGACTTGATAAGATAGATCGCAGTTTATGCATGCACAATGCAGACAGATCGTCCAGTAGAACGCTAGGAATCATCGTACTTTGTCTTTCTGTTCGAAGATGGAAACTCTGTGCAAAGACAAGACACACTTTCCAGGATGCAGTAAAAGTATTGCATTTTCCATGCTCCTCAGTACTCTGTAGATATAGTGATGATGGTCGAACAGTGAGTATACAGTCACGTTCGTTTCTTCTTTTTGTGAATTTTTCTTAGAAAGACATCAGTTTAACACATAGAGTTGTCACATGACACTTTCCGCATCGTTTATGTTAGGAATTCATGTTTGTTGTTTGATGTGTGTGTGTGTGTGTGTGTGCGAAAATTCCGATTTGAATTTCGAAGTGTAAATGTGATGTCATTGTGTCTCACGTGATCGCCATTTGTGTCACTCGTTTGATTGATTCAGACCGAGTGGGACAAGTGATGAAAATAATGTGTCGAAAACGAATACTTATTTCACTGGTAGAGTAAAAAATAGCAATTCCCATACATGTGGGACTTAGAAAGGTGAGATCACAGTTTTAGAGTAGGAAAAGATCGATAAATACCTGCGTGCATTTTGTAGCCACTCGTGTTAAACATCAAAAAGAAACAAAAGAAACAGGTCGAATTAAGATGGATATGGCTGAGAATAGTGCATTGAAAAACACCAGTAGTAGTATGCAAGATGTTTGCTGCAGCAATATTTTTTTCACATATCATTAGTTACTTCATGAGAAGTACAAATGGAAATTATACATCATGTGAGTAATGGAGGATTTGATTCAGTTTCAAAGGGGAAATTCTTCGTGTATATGACAAATGAACCACGAATTGAAAAGCTAAGAAGCACAGCTGGACAGCTGTTTCGATTTGGTTGGGTCTTATCAGTATTGCGACTCCTTTTACCCATCTGGAGATCGAATCCGGGACCTCATGGGCAGAACGCAAGCATACTCGGTCAACGGGCAGCTGATCGGACCGTTATCCGTTTTCCACTGCTGATGGGACCCAACCAGGTCGAAACAGTGGCTGTCTAGCTGTGCTTCCAGTCAGGTTATGAAAGTTTTCAACCGAGTCTTAACCCGCGGGAAGCTAGTGCTGAGATGAGCGAGGTCTGTGGCCTACAACAAGTTCGCAAAGGTGGATTGTGCTATATCGTGTAAACGAAAAATGGACATTCTGTAAGTGTTTATGGGGTACGCGGTGACAAATAGATTCCGAGGCGAGATCCATACAACTTGTTCACAAGACAGTTGGACTGGTTTACCAACATTTTTTTCTCTCTCCTAATCCGAATACATATATATGAGTGGAAATGGTTAGCGAATGAGTGAGGATGACGTGTTAGTGTGTGTGTGTTTCAGTAGGTATAAGATGGAGAGAGTTAGAACAAGTGGACACGCGAAAACAGGAAGTTAATATTGCCGATTAAACAATACTGACGATTATCAAGAACCAAAGTTGGAATTCATTATCTAAATGAATGTATGACATGGGGGTTGGGAGTGAAATTGATTTGTGCGTGCGTGTGTGTGTGTGTTTGCTTGCTTGCTTGGTTGGTTGGTTGGTTGAATGGTTTGAGCGAATGAGGCCGGGGAGAGGAGAACGAAAGTCACAATGATGAGGTGAGGGGTAAAGGATAGGGTGGGGTGGGGACGGATTAACTCCATGGTAAAGACATTGCGACCACCATCTGCTTGTGAGCGCACGGATTCAGGTTCGTTCTTCGTACGGTTACGGCTTCTGCGAAGTTTAGCTGGTAGGGTCGTTTCGGACGGT
>UZAN01045425.1:0-32580 GCA_900618425.1 Echinostoma caproni
TTCCTTATGTGCCTCTGCTGTGGTGTTACTCGTCGGTAGTGAAACTTCGGTCGAGCCCTTCGAGTCCTCGATTGGTCCGAAGTTCAGAGCGCGGACGGGATGGTGGATATACTACTAATCAGAGCAAAACTTGAGGCTAGTGCATCCGAGTGTATGGTTGATTGGAAGAACTGAGGATTTTGGGTGGAACTGAAGTCCGAAGGCTAGATAATCAGTTCAAACCAACCTCGATAGGATTTATGCCACTTATCAAATCGCTGCGGTGCAAGTTAGCAGGATTTCAAGGCCAGAATCTTATCTGACGGTCAGTGTTGCAAAATGCATCTCTCAGAGGGCGTTTTTTAACACTCACCTACTTTAAACACATTGTGTGAGTGACAATAACAGCCAGTTTGAAACATTTCTCTACATTATTCTCCACCAGTCAAAACAAGTTTGTTCATCACATTTTTCCTACCACCCTCCCAAACTGCGATTTCATTTAAATCATTTACTGGACACTGCTTAAGAAAATCGAAGTGAAAAAATAGATGAAACATGAAGCTAAAATGCTAACCCAAGTGTGCGAATCAGAAACTTATGTGTTACTACGGACATTCGTAGCAATTCATTCGTCTGTCTTTGGTACATTATAAACGTGCATNNNNAACGTGCATCCCATTCTCACATAAATGACTGCAGCCGATTAATCGCTTCGAACGGAAATCAATAATTTAGGGAGTGATGGGTTTCAACACAGAAACTAAGAAGTAACAACATAAATGCAATCACACAATCGCTGAATCGAAACCCCAAATTCAATGTCGTCCCTTTATCAGAAGTGGTTGACCCAACATTTACATGTCGAAAATTTGAATGCTTTATTTAGAAAAAGATTGCGTTTCGTTTTTTGTCCATCTGCCAAATCACCTACCACTAAAATCCAAAGAACCTTATTAGGTAGTGTAATAGGTACACTGTTCGGAAATACAGTTACCAAAGGGAATAACTGTAAACTGGAACTGACCCATCAGTCTCACTAGATAGCCAAACAAATGATCGTTGCCATTCTGTCCGCCAATCTACTGATCACAAATGCCATTATTTCTTGATATCATTTACAAAGCTGTAAGGTGTCCAAAATTAGAAAGTTAAATAGCTTTTGTTCAGAGCACAGGAGAGGTAGATAAACTGACAACAGGACTGTGGTGATCCTAATCTCGGACACAACGACAGGTAAGGGGTTAGTTGTTACAGCCTTCTGGAAAACCAATCACAGGCCAATAGTATCGACCAATCAAAAGCCATGCGGTTCAAACAGCTGTGTGATGCCGAGATTATAAGCAGGCTAATGGTGAAGATTTATTTGATCAGTGATGTTTCTTTGTATATATTATTTAATACGTTGTATTTCCTTCAATTAACTAACCCACTACTTCTGTGACCTTCGTACATCTCGGCAATGCGAGATTTCAGCATACGATTACCAGTGCGATTCTGTGCTCCATCTGTGATTGCCATTCGTGCTTCGTGTATACTCTGATTACCACACCGATGCACCACGAACCAGCCTACATCAAACATTATTGATTTTTATGTTGCTTATCGATCAAAATAGGTAATGATGTATACATAGTTAGTTGTAGCACATATTAAACGCGATTAAATGACAGAGAAGGAGAACAATGAACATTAATTCATTACTGGCGAAGACCATTGTAATTCAGTTAATGTTAACCCCGTCTAAAGGTCCATCTAATAGCGTGTGGGCGCATGTTCATCAATACTATCGACAATTCAATATAAACACTATAATAACATTTGGTTTGTTAAAATCAAATCTTGTTTAGGTCACTCATGTTGCTTTGTCTGGCATGAATGTGAACAACAAATTGGTGCGGTGAAAATAAGTGAAAAAAGATGGAATACATTGAAGGATTGCATTTGAAGAATAGTCCTCTAAATAGGGTTTTTCGCGCATATTCAGCCTTATTGTGATCAAAGATGATACAGTTAGATCATGTTTTGGCCTATGGCTAAATAGGAAAGTTGATTTCGACCGATCTTCTATAGCTTCTAATGTATTGAGATCGTGCATTCCACCGGCCGCTAAAATCCGTGATGAGGTTTGGTTCGACCGGTAGATAACGTGGGCATCAAGAACGGCGAACAAAATGTCCATGTATACGGGGTGACACAGAAGCTGAAAACAGAGGAAGGATAGTTGGGAGAACAGTTAGCTGTTATGATATTTTTACTCTCACCCCTTATGATACGCTTGATAGGACACAATGGTCTTCAATTTAATTGATTCTAGTACCTTTCGTTCACTGAAAGACAGCAAAAAAAAATAGAATCTGTGTTTTGGGTCTATCGGATGAAAAGAGATTTCAAACTATTGGAAAACATGATACAATATCGGTCTGGCTATACACCGATTCTTTCATCAGACCGACAGAATAAGAACTCCATGGAATCCAAACCACGTTGTGCAAATGGACTGTGAAGAGCATCAATAGTTCCAGTCATTTTCATATGACTAGGAAACTCACTGGACAAATTCAGGCGTCCTTTGTTGCACCGGCTATGGGGCTGAGACTCGATCGACGGGAAAAAATGGATACAACGGTCATGTGCACTCTACCAATCGCTATTTTATTTTTTATTCGTCGGCGCTTGATTAATCAATTTCTTCATTTCATTTGTGTGCACGGGAATCAATCAATGTGATGTTGTGTTGGTATCATTTGATCATAGTTTCCGGCTTGTTGACAATAGGCTTGTTTGGAGTTGACCAAAAAAGGAAGTCCGTACGTACCTTCGTCCAGTAAGCGAATTCGTTCGGCTGGTGCATACAAAATAGCGTTTGTTTCCCTAGAGCAAAGAAAAACTTTTGTACCAAATAAGGTTGATAGCAGTGCACTTTAAATGCATAGTTCAGTCACATTTGACCTCAACAAAAGCTTGGTCAACTGTGACCCGAACATCACCTCTCAGTTGACGAGAGCTTGGACTGACAAGTCAGTTAGATGAGGAGTTGCACTGCCCCCCCCCCCCCCCCCGGNGGTTTCACGATGAAACAGCTTAGGTCACCGTCACCTCACCCCGGGAGTCATGTATTCGGGTGACATCACCAGCAAAACCACGTAACGTTCACACATCTGTTTATATCACGACAATTATTTGGGTGGCCGTTTGCCTCTTTTTAACATTCTATTTCGCCTGTTCGCCGAGCTTGGCAATTTGTTTGCAAGCGTTTCATCACCAGCCGAGGTGACATCATCAGTGCTTGTGAACATTTCGACAAAAGAATATAAAGATTATAATTATTATTTGACACAAGCGAAGATCATTGCTACGAGAGAGAAGAATGGAGAGGTTTTCCATGGGATTTTACTAGTCACACTGCAACAGCATTTCAGATGCATCACTGGAAATCCGGTTTAACTTCACTTATCAACTTGAGCGGGAGATGGCTGTACGTAACTGTACGTACAAGATTCCCACAGTCCCCCAAATCACAGATCATTGTGGCCCTATCCTCGACCGGTTCCAGTGGCTGCTTCTACTTTGAGCCAATACGACAATGTTCTCACTCGTTTTTGTGACATTAAACGTTGACTACCGCGATTCAAACAACTTGGTTTTCTGGTCTAAAGAAAGCAACTGCTAAGAGTGACAGTTGGCGTCAGCATTCCAATAGCTTTGGCGGCATCATGGTTTGCAAGAAAAAAAAAACAATCTAAGCAGACAGATTAGTCGGTACCAAATACACATACACTCGTTTTCCTCACCTTATGGCAACTGCACTGTCCAGCTATATCTTAAAATGCCAATCACTACTCCCAGGTGATATTTATAATTTTTTAAACTTATCTTCTGCAGTTGTTTCGAAACCCCTGGGTATCACGGAAAACCGTCTCGTTCTCAGATCCGGATTGATTTCTTTCCCCTGATATGGATTATTGGCAAACGTTCTAGGTGGATTCAATATAATAATGCTCCATTCTTTACTATGAACACCCTATATTGATTATTCTTACTCACAAAAGTTCCCAACTGACTGCAAATCCAATTGATCTTGATTCGTAGCATTGCTTCATTCCGAATCTAATTTCGCGAAACAAGTGTCATTACTCCATCTTCAGTGTTCTGTTTCCTCTTCCCGAATGGCAGTTATGGTTTGCTTACAGGTGGAATTTTATTTGAACGCAATTTAGATTGAATATCTTTTAGACTTCATCTGCAAGCCCAATCCTCTGCTGATCTTGTCAACCATGCACTAGGGAAGCACTAGACTCGAAATTTGCTCTTGTTAGAGCTTATCAACAGTGTAAATCCGACGACCGGTCTGGGAGTGAAATTTTGAAATAGCCGCATAGAAGGTGTGCCTTCGTGTCAGCTGGGCCACCTGATTCATCCCGGGACTGACAAAAAGCACCAATTAGTTTTTTATCTAGTTTCGTCTTCAATGATAACCATAACAGGAGTAATGAATGATTGTCCATCAAATCCAAATGGTGATTCAAGCCTACGAGATAACGCGAAACCGAGGGTTCACGCGTCACAGTTTCAGAAAAACAAATCAGAGACCCACAATTTCGACCAAGCAAATGCCATTCAATTTAGGCTGGAATCTTGGTACGCGAGGAACACAAACGGTGATTGGTTGATGCCCATTTAGCCAGTTATGTTTCTGTTTACATATTAACGAACCCAATTGATTTATTGCAATAAATGGACACGTACCTCAGTGAACTTTTTCCTGTGTCTTGTTGACGGTAGATTTCGGCAGATGACTACTAGTGTTATACTTCCAAAACCGGGTTGAGGAGAGCTTTTGTTTTCAAAGCATAGCATAGAGGTGAGAAAGTTTAGTTAGAACGAAACATCTGATTTGCAACAGTTGGTTTGTACTGGGAAAAGGTTTTTCCTTCGTTGATCACTAACCCAACAATCAGTGTCTCTTCCGCAGTTACAAGAAAGCAATCCTTTAATCTCCTCGGAGACCCATGAATTGTGCGAGAGCACATTATTCACAAATGCGAGTAGTACCTCACAGCACTAGTGCGGTTTGCGATTTATGATTCGGGATTCTAGTTCGAGCACCATCAAAGCCTACCAATAAATTAAGTTCTTCAGGTTGATTCGGGCTGACTTGATACGATCANACAGCATCCGGTTTAGTTACCCCGCATTTTAAAACCCCCGCTCGCACGATACACTCGTACAATTCTTTGTGCAAAGCTTGATCGTTCTACACAAAGAATAGTTACCCGTAAATGAGGAAAAAATGTCGAGGTAACGGTTCGCCAATCTTTGAGACTGAGAAAGTGACACTTTGAACTTCTTATTCTGATGTCTTGAATCGGTCTTTTTTACATGTGTAAACAGGTGTTTAGGTCTCATTGAGGCATAGTCACAGTCAAACTATACGTTAACTAGTTGTCCAAATCTTGGAGACTAAAATTGATTTTTAAACTACCGCCAAAACCAAGCGTGCTATCTCTTCGTGGCTCTTCTCCACACACATATACACACACAACCCACTTGCTTACCGAGGAATCTTAAAAGCCATTGTTTTACCTTTACCTAAACAATATAGACTAAGTGTGATTTAAGGCTGACCACAGAGAGCAACATCGAAAATAACAGACGTCTGTGCACACGAAACCAGATCACGTGACCCGGTAATCAAAAGCATGAATGGGAGGGGGTGATTTGCATAAGTAAACCCTGGGATAATGTTGTTTAGATATCAAAAACAAACTGTAGGAACAGCATTCCATTCCCTGTCGGGTTATCATTCGCACACGCAATAAAGCAGTCTGGTAGACCGTTTGGTGACCAGTAATATTCTGTTTTGTGAGGTCCCTAGTTCAAGGTCACTGGTTTCACACTGCTGTCGGTGCTCAAAAAGATATCAACAACTGACCCACTGAAATAGCTATAGCAACTTATCTAACTTTTTATACCACCCCTGTTCTTGGGTGGTTCTGTGATTTGTTTTCGGGAAACGGTCAGATCAATCTTTTGTTGCATACAACGACCGTTTTTGACAATGTGTCTGTTCCCAAAGACGTTTGAATAGGGTCAAGCCAAAATAAATTCTGTGGCGTGCTTCGATCAGTTTAGATCGATAATCTTCGCCAGTCTGAAATTCAATGCTTAGCCCTCTTGATCTGGATGGAGGGGGACGCGTGTGTAGTTCTATTGCTCTTCTGTATTGTCTCGTCATTGGACATGATAATCGGAATCTAAGTGATGCATTCTTGGTTTCCGTCAGTTTACCTTCATCTTATCAGATAATGTAACATACCTAACATCGGAATGATCAGTGCAACCGTTTATTTGGTGTCATTTGCTCTGAGTGAAATCTGGTTTCCGGGGCATTTAATTGACTATGCGTAGAACATCCCACTGCTGTTTCAGTGAACGCATAGATGCACGCGCATGAATGCGGAATGGTGAGAGGGGGAATACAAAAAGCCGCTTGCTTGCGCAAATGCTAGCAAGATAAAAGGTAGACTGAAGTTTCAAATGGTGACTATGACTATTTGTGTGTCCCAGACTTAACGGCTACACGGTACATTAGATAATAGTAGTATTCTTCGGGTAGACAGATACAAATATTGGTTCAACGAAGAAACCTCATAGTTAAATCCTCATGTTCTTTTTTTAGGGTTTCTGTGGTTCGATTGTTTCCGGTGGCCTGTCTCGTGATTCCATATGGTTGAATAATCGTTCAGTCTTCAGTTTTGAGGTGGGACACTCGTGTAAACCCCACTCCTACTTGGTCACAATCCTGATAGGTATCCGTTCAACCTCGCTTGAAAGCAGCGTCAGTCATCTCCCCCACTACTATCACGGGACGACGATGCACAGGGTTGTCGATCTACTCGAGAGTCGGTAGACCAATGGCAGATCAACCAAATGAAGTTTCCGTAACGCGAGAGTATCCCTACTTGTGTTACTCTATCCTCAGTGGGAAGTGATTCTGCAGCTTTAGGCCTATATAATTCCTTAGGATCTTCTTCAAACAATTCAGATCCCGTCTCATGAGCCGATATGCAACTAGAAATAAACCCTTGGTCTGTGGACGATATTTGTCGCTGGCGTCATGTAATCCAAAAACTAATCTAAGGGCCTCACTTTGTACACGCTCCAGCTTGGCCAGTTCACCGGGTGTGTAGGAGTATGTCGCCGCAGCAATATTGCCCAGTCATGGTCTGATGTAGGAGGCGTACAGCAATCAGAGGGCCTACATGATTAGTTAACCAAACGATTTGCTAATGCTCCAGCTGCAAACCTATTCAGTGGTGACATCAGCATAACTCCCAGGCCCCTTTCGTAAAATGTTCTGTTTAATGCGGTTCTTTGGAAGCTGTAAACGACCTATCAGATTAGCAAGCTATGGGTGAAAGTGAACATACTTAGCAGTATTGTCCGGGAGGGTACAGGTGTCCGCCCAGTGAGCCAGGGTGTACAGATCCTCTTGAAGTAATCTTGGAAACTTACCCCGCCCTCAATCTTATGAGAGATTTTCATATCATCCACATTCATGGATGATGCGAAGCGCAAGTGTTCCGGTAGGTCTTCACCGTACATCACGAACAAGAGTGAACCAAAAGCATGGCTTTGGAACATCCAATGGATAGCGACCAGGCTACACGTCCACAGAATGAACCGTCAGTGAATAAATTATGTGACCTTCTCAACACGGACTCACCTACTCCAGGACTGGTCAGCTTTTCCAGGTGGTAGTTGTGAGGAATCGCTTTGAAGGCCTTTGTAAAATCCCTAAAGATAATATCCGTTTGTGCCCTTTGGCCTTAACCTCACTTCAGCGTTCATAGGCCATGAACGAATTAGACAGAAATGAGCACCCTGAACGAAAGCCATTTTTTGGGGAGCACAAATGACCCTGGCCGTTCCACCACCTTGTTCACCACGCTTGTTAGGTTAACTGGTCTGTAGTTACTAGAGTCACTCTTTTCCCCAATTTGGGTAGTGGCACACTTCTGTTGCGGCGGTAAAAGTCACTGTGTAATAGAAACACTAAACAGATGGCATAAAGCATCGATAATACTTTCAAGATGAGCGGGTATACCCCATTAGGTTTAGATGACTGCTGGACCTTGAACGGACGCAGCTCAGTGACAACCTCCTCGATGGTAATGGGAGTCCCCTGAAGTACGGAATCAGTGCCCATTGGATGTGGTGACGGACCGGGATCCTGAGAAAACACCAAAGAGTAGCGCAACACAAGTCTCATTTTATCAACCATCCGGTCTTCAAAGAGAGTCGGGAAGTCTGAGATTTTACTGTTTCTGCAACTGAAGTAAGTATAAAGCCGTTTAAGTGTATGTATCTAGACCGCTACAAAGCGTTCCTCAAAGATAGTCCTCTTGCATTTTCAGTGCAGTATACTGGTTCCGAATGGCTGGGGGAGGTGGAGAACTCCAGCATGGAGTGATGAATCCCATGACGAAATAACTTTTGGGGTTCCGGGCTCCCCTGGACATCAGTGCTGCAGCATGAAGCATCTGTGGAATGGACAAACGTCATTCGTTTCATCCACCTTGCGACCTGTGCGAGTGCGGGACGTCACACCTCCACCGTATTTGTAGCACAGGGTGATCGCTGGACGCAGTCGCTGAAAGGAGATTAAGCCTGGCCACATATGACTAGCTCGGATAAATCACTAGAACTAGAGTGGAATTCTGCAACCCACTGAGCTCACGGATATATCAAATTAGTGGGAGAGCATGCACGATGGAATTCAGCTCCCTGGAAAGCACATCTGCGTGCTGGGTGATAGATGTAAGTTGCCCAGTCAACATGGTGTCCGGCGAAATTTACCAGGACAAGACAATAACCATCACAGACATGTCTCTGCATGTTAACAAGCGAATCCGGGACGTATGCTACCTGTGTATTGTAGATCACTCCTACTTTGATATAACCTCCAGTTTAAAGCCTTATTCTGCACCACAATGGTTCTCCCAAGCCATTCTTTGATCACGATTGACAAACGAACAGCAAGATCAGCTCGGTTGTCGGTCACCACCGGTGAGACCTGTTGAAAGTTCGTATTGGTATTTTTTTTCCATCACTATTCTGTTGTTCGGCTCTACTTGTGCCCCATACTTTAAACTTTGTTTTGTGGTTTCCACCAGGGAAAAGTGGTCTGGTTTCCCGGTTCATTGTCATGTGCATATTTCCTCAAGTTGCTCCAGCAAGTTCTTGTAGTCACACTTTTGGACTCGCGAGTATCAATTGAGGTGTCTAATAGATTGTCTGCAATGCAACTGATTGTATTTTGTATTGTATTTTCACCAATGCAATCGCTATTGCACTTCCTATTCCATTGCATCTCAACAATTGGTTTCTCCGTGAACCTGTTTTCCCATGGTCAAACCCTATATGTTCTAGTATTCCCAATATGGCGACTGCTGTTCTCCAGAGCACATTTGCTTTCGTCTCAATCGGCGATTCAAATCGCTTTGTTTCAGACAAATGTGACGATTCAAACACACTTATTTTAGGTTTCTGGAAACCTCGTTGGAACTTAAACCTAAGCATGGACGCCACTTACGCTTTTGTACAGCTAACTTTCCACCAGTTGAGTTACGAGACCACACCGACGGCACTGATCTTTTCACATTTAGATTGCCCATCCGACTTACAAAGGCATCTGGAATCCCGACATTCAGAATATAATCCGTCCAACCTAAGATGTTTTGATTCGAATTAACTGAGATTCCCTAATTAAACTCTAAGACCCAGCTACTCATTTATATAGTATCGTTTCCTTTTTAAATAAATCTCATAGTGGAAAAATCAGTAGCCTAAGTGGGATACCGCTCATTTTATTTCGAAGGTTCAATAGTTTAAAAGAAATGATCCATAGTGAGATTTCATTAGGTTCGGTCTAACTTGAACTTGCTTCCATGCCCAATTTATCTGTATTAAAAATTAAACCTATCCCCTAAACTTGAGATTTCCTTTTCCCTTATCGACCGATTGCTACTGGCCGGAGGAGGTAGGACGAAATTGTTGGTTTGTTTAGGTTTCCATTTCCTAAACAGCGAAGTGGACAACAAGTATAAAGGTAGGAGAACCTAATTCATGAAACAGTATTCATTGTCGAAAAAACATTGATCGATTAGAGAATCAGATTGAGATCAACTGCCCTTTCACCCCATTGGATTCCCATACCGTTACATAAACATATAATTATGTTCATACTCAGACTGATTCAGAAATCAATATGAGGCTGATTCTAGTAGCTCGTAGATTTAGGTTGTCACTGATCATAAATTGAGAAAATATCAACAAAAGATGTAATTAACTCACAAAGATGGCTTGTGCTTTATCGTGTAAATGGAAAATGAAAAACGGTCTGATCAGCTACCCAGCGTCCGAGTGGGTAGCATGCTTCCGTTCTGCCGGTAAGGTCTCGGGTTCGATCCCCAGTTGGGTCGATGGATCCACACTGCTGATAAGACCCAATCAGGTCGGAAAAACCGTCCAGTGCTCTTCGTCAGTCATCACAAATAAGGCCACTGCATTAGAAATATACGGATTTCAAAGTTTAAATATTCCGTTGATAGCACTGAGAAAAGTTGGCGAACGAACAATTGTTTTTAGATTCCCCCCCCCCCAAAAAAAGTGTCTTTTTGAAGCACTTCCATTACCTTGACCTAGTGTGAAAGCAAGACGGAACATGACGTGCTACTTGACCCAAGAAAGGTCACGCCAACTGGCACACTTAACGTTTTTATACACACACACAGACACACACTTTCCCTACCCGCTGCCTTCTCTTAGTGACCTCAAACTGAGCTATCGTCTGTCATAATGTATACATTTTCGCACTATGCTATATGGAAGTACATGACTAGGAATTTGCGAAAGCAATTGTGTTCACTTTGGTAAGTAGTCTGATAAACGTGCTGGGAGAAAGTGTTGTGCTATCAGAATTTTCTAGGTAATTAATTAGCACAGATTCAGGAGTAGGGTTAACGGCAGAGCATTGGTCAAGGAGAATACAGGGTACCGGTTTTGTAGACAGTTTAAGTGATTTTGTGATGTAGAGAAATAGGGAAATTGCCTATTGTGTTAAGGAACAAAATCAAGAATTCTTACAGTATAAATCTAGAGAAGTCCTGGAAACAGAAAGAAACTAAATGTTACTCAGATTAAATTTTTCCGTTTTAGGCCTCGGAACGGAGACGATGGATTTTTCACCATCAAGAATGGGGTACCAATTGGGAAACTGGCCACTAAAATGTGCACTAACATTTATCACCATTAATTACAGAGGTGGTCAATACGAAAAGTCACAATTTGCTTAGTTCAAAAGTACTAACCTTGAGATTATTTTACTCTAATAAGGTTCCATGGAAGATTCTTTATCCGCAGAGCAGCAGAAGTAGAATCCCATGGTATTTGAGCAGTGTCATGTCTCTGCAAATCAGCTTTTCAGCGCTCACTTCCAACTCTCCAACAGCCCACCGTCCGAATCGGAAGCCGACAAGAACAGCGCAAAGGAAAACGTGCTCATTATATATGCATAAACTGACCTTAAAAATTCGAGAACTTGCGCGCGATAACCGATATTGGAAAGTTCCAGGGAAGAGTTGCCCAATAAGATTGAGCAAATTCGGGACCCAAGCGACTACTTTTACCTTCTGGGTCATTCCATAGAAGCTCTAGAATATTCGATGATTGATTGTGTTTTCTCATAAAAATGAACCACTTTTAAGGAAGGTTTTTCCTCTAACAATCCACACAAATACCAAGTAGATGCTTGTAGTAACTTCAGACCGACAGTGTACCATGCTCGAGAGTTGTCACCATCTTTGGTCTGCCTGTTTCGCATGTATGATTTCGCATGGTTGCAGGCATTGTTTGCTTGGAGCATTTACTTCATTGTAACATAGATTCCGCCAGGATCTTTGATACTCTGAGACCGCTTTCTCAGCTAGGTCTTTCAGTTTTGTTTAGATCCTTGCCACCTCCGGTAAAGTAACTTCACCTTAAATGGTGCATGAGTTCAATGTTATGCCTTCGCTTGCTAACCTCCTCGCTTTCAGAAACTCTCGAGCGTAGTCAGGCTAAAACTCTGGTGCTTTCAGGGAATAATATATTTTCCCTGGAATAATCGGTTTTTCTTCGTGATACTTAGAGGGATTTCGAGAAGCACGGTAAATTAGCTACACAGGTCGTTGGATGGCACCTCCATCTTTGAATGCTTTATTTACAGCATAATAACACTGATACGCGTATCGTCTTGTTTTCATATTTCGGCTCACTTTCTTTGTGCAGGTCTCTTCTTTCATACTCTGAGTTCCTGCAGGTTAATCCAATCGTTCTGTAGAGTAGGTGGCAATTACTTGGATCTCTGTATCTCCGTATTCCATAATCTGTTCTAGTCTAGACTGTTTTCGATATGTTAATTAGTTACGAACCCGTTTTAATTCGGCCTCAATATCTATTCGGAATACTAATATTGACTTGTTAGTTAAAATTAGGTTTATACTGTGCACCAAAATTCATCAACTAATTTTGTCAACACCAGATTTCCCAATTTTACATTTTATCGGTGGGATGAAACTCGAATGTATGAGATATTAACAGGTCGTTGAAGGCGGGACTTTTAGTTAAAAGTATTTGAAAATAGAATGCCACCAAATTGTGGCGTCACCTCTATGTTGACTAAAACCTGATGGTTTTGAGATTCATGGGTTCCTGTCTGACGCTTTTTGGTCGTTCGCCAAGGTCATTAAGGCGATCATCTGTGATTGGTTACTTGATATTGGCCCATTGACTGATATGCCATCGCTTTACGATACAGTACTGCTGGACAAGAAGTAACATTGTGTCATTTTTTCTGTTATTCGAAAAGACAAAAGGCAGTTGCTCACCAAAATGAATGAAACGAAGGTGCTGACCTTCAGAAATCTGCCCATTAGCATATACCGTAAATATAAACAAAGAAAGCATGAACATAACATGGATATGAAAGGTGATTAAACGTTGCCTCAGTTTGTTGTCAAATGTGATATGGTTGATCAAAAAGAAACACAGAATTGTCCTAACAAGCACTGCGAGGACACATTTGCACCAAGGGTTGACAAGTTCAACAAGTACTGTCCATCGGACATTGAAATAAAACCTTGATTGAAGACTAGTGAGATGAGGCACGCGGTTTCTTTGGCTCAGTGTAAAAATTTAGGCAGGATTATAATAGGTCAAAAGCCATCATTGGCAGGAAGTAATGTTTGGTGATCAGAAAAAGTTGAATCTCGACAGATAGGCCCATCGGTATCTCATCTGGAAGACAAATCTTTTTGTATGGGTAACCTTCCAGTAGATGATGGTTTATGGCCTGAAATGGATATTCTGCAGATGATTTTTGTCATCTGGTATTCCTAGACGGTATATTTGTATTTTTATAAGTGTTACAGTTGAAGTACGCACAGATCGCTGATTATGAATCACGGACGCCACGAAAACACGGAATCACACTTGCACTTGCACAACGATAATCCACGTAACCGAGACGGAAGGAGAAGGCCACAGAAGTAGCAGTTCGTATATTGGAAGAAATCAAGGGGGTTAAATAAGATGTAAAAAAGAATTTTATTGGTTATACAGACATCTACCAATCGCATGTCCGTATTCTAGGCATCGTACAACTTCTATTTGGACCGCACGGCTTCTGATTGGTTGGCACAATCGGCCTGTGGTTTGTTGTCCAGAAGCGGTAACGCGTTGCCCCGAGGTTTGCGTCATCCCCTAAGGTAGGATCACCACAGTGAGCCTAGATGCTTACATTTCAGTTATGTGTAATGGTTGTCATGCCGAATAAACCACACAAATTCCTAAAACATACAACGAGATAAATGTCGTTAAAGTGTGGTTTGTCTAACAAAATTCGGACAACTCGTTCCTCAGTGGTTAGTGGTCGGAACAGAAGGTAGGTGTCAAAAGGAGGAATGCGTGGACGGATAAGAAAGACAGAAGAATAAATAAGGGTGCAGTGGATGCAGAGGATCATTTTAAATTTCATAGGTGAATATAACACAAAAAATGTAAAAATAATTGTCTTTTAACTTCCCTTTTTTATTCATTGAACATACCAATGTACAGTGAACATTCAGGAAGGTGGGCCGCGGCCGTAGAAAGGCTGCCTGAAAAATACAGAATTAGGGCAAACGGGCGGCGGTGGTGCGGTTTGAACCCTGGGCTCCCAGGTTACAGATTGGTGACTTAACAACAAAAAGTTGATATAACTATGCAAGCCACAGCAATGTAAACGAATACCCCTGTTTGTTTCTGTTTTCCGTTATTTACAGGGGTGGGGAGTGGAATAGCATTCTTTTAAAAAGACGACGCCCTTATGAATAGTTTTTTTAAAATGAATGTATGACTAATTTTCGCACAGTCGATTGGTCTGTTTGCACTCTTGATTCCAACCTCATTGCGAACTCTTAGGGGTGGTTGGATGTGTGAGCTTATGAAAGCCGCTTGTTGCCCTAAATGCCTAACGCAGAGTGGAAAAGTTAAATCACGACCTTTTCTGAAAGTTTGCTTCTATCACCAATACAAATAAAATGCATATTGAAGTTTCGGAGCAAAGAATGCGGTTTCTACTCAAATTTTCGTTCAATATCCTTTTCTGTGATCATATGGTTTGGCTAATCCATTTGTCAAATATTTTCACATTTTGTGAATATTTGTGAATTCAGTGATCACCATCAAAATCTTGTCATCGGATAGTCCTCATTGTCTAAACTTGATCGGAAAAATTGAGTGTCCTTATGATTTAGACGGGCACCGTGTTTGCGTGGTTTCTTTGATCTCTCCGTCTGTGTGTGTAACAAACACCACCAACTTGACGAAAATGACCTTTTTGTTTGGAGAAGCCGTTTTGGTGCGCTAGTTCCGAGGCTGCCGCACACGTTGCTGGGTGAACAAACACTGAGGAAGGTTGAGAAAGAAAGATCAAAGCGAAAACCGATCCCGGACTGTGTTGTGGTACCTGGACTGACAATCACGAAAATCCAATACTGATGTTTGATGATGCTGTCTTTGACCTATCACTCACGCTTTTGCTATCCTAATTCAGACTTTATTTAATTTCATGCCCGCAACTTTATTGTTATATGTTTTGGGGGCTGTGGGGCCCGGGTATTGAAACTGTGCTGGTTTATCGTGAATGTTCAGTTAATGGTTGTAAAAACTGAACTATCGTGAATGTAGCACATTGTTCGTTAGACCAACAAGCCACTTCCAGCTCATCAGTTTACGACACGTCAGTTTTGAGCCAATCAAGGTCCATAATTGAATGCGTCTGATGATTGCCATGGTTACCAAAAGCGCTGTTTCAGAAATAGTATTCAAAGTGAAGGCGGGATACGGGCTTGACTGAAACTGATCCTCTACTCACAGTTGTTGAACTGCAACCCCGAGACCCATTTTTATCGTCCCTTGCCCTAGTAACCCTGTTAGGGGACAAATGTGGCCAATTTACCTGAATTCAAGAAAAAATGCCACTTGAAATTGTTTTCAGAACAACAGTCTGCAATCGATCACTATGGCTCAAATGGAACGTCCCAATTCAAAGGGCTAACTACTCGCTAGACCACTCTCAAACAAGTCCGGACAGGGAACTGAAAAGTGGTAAGGGAAAATAATCTCATAGCCACACATCTTGCTGTTTGTTCTTACTTCTCGGGTTTATTTTGGGTTGAGTCAAACAAGAGCCCTTTACGGGGTGCACGTTCATCAAGGATAGTTATGCGCAGCCTACGTTACTGGTAAACTCATTTTGATCACGAGTTTCGCTTGTATTCTTTTTCACTATATTGATGGCGTGAAAAGTACGTGAATGTACGTGGGTAGGGTCGGGCAGATGCATCTGTGATGGTTGCGTTGGTAGGCGGTGGTTGGCACTGGTTCGGATGTTTCGATCGATGTTGAATTGTATTCACAAACAGATGAACCATATGATAGCTTCTCGATCGATGAAACATAACAGATATCAAATTCACTCCCCCATAATTAAACATTTTATTGTATTATTCCCGCAAATTTCCAGACATCAAAGCTACTGGTGCATTGTATGTCTATGACTTCACATAAACCATACGAAATATCTTCGACCCATGTAGTCATTCGCTTCGTTTTTTGTGTGTCAACGATGCACCCCAGGTGAAAAGGTTTCGACCCCCAATCCAAAGTTCCCCTATTAGAGATTCAAAGGGAGAATAACAACACAGCACGTACTGCTGATGAGCCCCAGAAGGGATCAGGCAGTTGCCCACTGGTGTTTGTTGGGTATCACTCAGAATGAAAATTCCTAGTTTAAATTGGGCAAATTCAACAGTTACGTTCGAAATGCTTGCACCAACCACGTGAGCGTGGTGATCAGGTACGATGATCTATTTAACTGCGAGAACAGTCTGTGGTATCTCAGGTGGCGAACTGGGTTACACACTCAGTTAGGACAGTTTCATCATAAATCTAAATGACAGAACATGTCCACCTCTATAACTTCACGGCGGTGATCGAGTTTGAGTCCTGATCCTAAAGCTCAAGACGTATTATACAGAGGCACAGAAATTGATCGACGAATACTCCTCCAATTGAGATTAAGAGCATGTTTTGCCATGAAGTCTACCATAGGTTTAAAATAATGCGCTGATGAAGCGTTTATTGGTCATGGTTTTTAGTGCATGTGAGTTATTCAGTTCAAACTTCAATGAACATATGAAGAATGAATGACGGTCACTTGATAGAATCACGAAATCGTGTTTCCGCAGCTCGGTTCGCCCATCTTTGTATTCACTTGCTTAGCACATTTAGTAATTAGGTGTTAACTAGTTGATCACCAACCAAGTCAGTATTTAAACTTATCTGAGTGATTTAACACTAGGTTGAAGGACGAATTATTCTTCAATGTGAGCTTCTTATACATGACACCGACTAAACTTCGGAACACAGTTTTTAATTTATTTAATCGTGTCTGGATTCATCATCGGTGCGATTCCATGGAGTTATTGACAGGACTGAATAGGTCACTGATGAGTCACTTTCCACTGCATTGTTCACTTATTATTCGCATGTGGACAAAAATGTCACCCTATTGAAGTTTTATATGGAGTTGAAACCCCTTAAAATTCGTGGTACCTCCTAGGGTAAAGTCAAGTCACTAACCGGGTAGCTACTTATGCTGTTGCAGCTGCGTTTTGTAACTCTTTCAACACTGAAGTTCATCCCGTCGATAAATTTCCGATTGTATTCTTGTGGTGCTGCTTACCATTCACTCCAGTGTATCACTCTCGAAGTTCACATTAATTATCCGTGCAATCCCCAGTCTTGCTTAGTCAGACTTGCACGTTGGTATGCTCAGCCAAATTGACTGGAGCCAGACATATCTAAGAGCAGTCGGATATGTCCGCTCGACCGGGAGATTAGGTCACTTCACTGTCGGTTCTGATCCTCGAAGAATCGAAAAGACCTGTTGCTTTTTCCTACTGAAGGGTGCACTGAGGTACTCGCATGACTGGGTAGAACAATAGTTGCAACATCCTCACTGTAATTAAAAAAAACTGCTGGCTTTAGTTACTTATTATTAGAAGAACAGAATAACATAGGAGTAAGAAAAATTGCAAGTAACCAAACATCCATTTTGCAACAATGGGCTTGTATTGGGTGAAGGTTTCTCCTTCGGTGATCGCCAGCCAACTAGTCTGTTTGTTTCTGGTGTAGTTACAATAGAACAATCCCTTAATCCCCTCGCAGATGCCGCAAAAATCCAGCAATCATTTTTTTCTGCGCGCGCACATCACTCACAAACTTGAGTGGTATCTCACAGCAAAGCAAATTTAAACCCGGAGATGGCGAAATGTTTTCCGTCCGCGCGTGCATACTTTACGTCCCCGTATAACAGTTTGTCGGGAAGCATGACCAACAATAAAAAGAAACGTGTGTAAAATGAAACTACTTTTCGGCTCGGGACCATGTATACACTTGTTTGTGTGTGACACAAACCACCCTTATTCCGTAGATGTGATCTATTGAATCTGTGCCCAGCCATCCGATAGGCTTGTGCATTCTCAAATTGCTCTGAAATTTTCACGAAATTTGGGTTCTCCCGTTATTTGGTCGTCTGACCTCTTCGGCCTCCCAACCGAGCGTCTTAACCACTAGTGGCGATAAATTGTTCTAACAGCTGCGATCCACTGATCAAGAATCTAGCAGAAATTCCAGTCAAGCCCTTATCTGGCCTTCTCTTTGTGTGACAGACCCAGTAGCCATGGCGACCGTCAGTTAAACTAAGTGACAGACGGCTGGGAGAGCAACAATGCCGTACCTGTATACTGACGTCATGTGCTGATTATCTGAATCACGTGGTCCATTCACGACGCACTCAAACTGTTCCAAATGTCAGCTTCAGCTTAGATGAGTTCCTACAGTAGGGTCGTGGACGTAAAAGTCAGTCCGTGAACGAACATAGCAACGGCATGAGTGACAACTTGAAAATATCAATATCGATCAGCGAGACACAATTACCACAGAATTTCACAATAACAGAACTTTTCTCTGTCGTTCAAACCCCTTGTTCCGGTCCTGATTGGTCTCAACAACGAGTTCACCCTCTAAATCAGAAGCAAACTTTTTCATCCTGCAAACCGAAAGAAAATGCCCACACGAAAGACACTGTGAGCCGTCTTATCCTGACAGTGGTCTAATATTGGGTCATAGGTAGGAAAATTTTAGGTCATTCATCTGTTTCATGTCAGGCTAATGGAATCTTTCGACCTATCTATCTATGTCCTATGATGTGTGCGCGTCCTGTTTCTGGCAAAAGCGATCTACAGCTGCGTTGGTGGTCATTGGCAATGAAGTTTTGGTATATTAAGTCCACGGAAAGCAAAAAATATTGCGTTCATTTAATGCAATCACAGAAACATTCGCACCATGTAGTACGAATTCGCAGACTCATAAATCGTGAGAGGATACCTGTGAGATGGGATACTTACAAGATTGAACTTTTGAAAATGCCTGGAAAACCACGGTCAATCTGGGAAACAAATCTCAGGATCCCATTTGCCCGGACTGCTCAAACGATCCAATCTACACAGTATCCATGTATCGATCACATTGCTTTTTGGACGGATTAACACAGACAAAGCTATGCTGTTTTCCCCCCATCTGAATTAATAGTGTCTTCATTAAACAAAAATACGGCGTGTATGGAATTTGCAGAACGAGTAGTTGAAGAATAAGAATAAGTGGTCTTTGGATGTGAAACCAGTTCGATGAACAGCATTGTTCAAGTTTTTGAACAGCTGCCAAAATGTTTCCGAGAATTATGCAGGCAATTTGGTAACGAAATAGAAAAAAATTACGGACACTATTTGACACCAGAGACGACGTGAAAAAAGAATTAACAAGCTGGTTCTTTGATGATTAAGTACATTGCTACCAAATGTTTTTAGGCATCAATATTCTAGCTGGACTCAATAGAAAATTATGCAGTTGCTGACACCCTGTCTGCCTGTTTTGCGATGTTTTCTGAACTTAACAACAAAAACGTGGTCACTCCGTGAGGGTAAACAAATTTGGTCGATATCGAGGATGTTCGCTCTAGGGAAGTAGCATCATCTTTTGTTATGTATAGGTGGTCGATTTTGTTGTCATCTTCAGTGTATGGGATTGGGAGGTTAATTTCACTAAGATCCGTGGGCCGTCATCTTTTTCTTTTTGATAAGCTATAAAACGCCGCGATCAGTGAATTTTCATCCAGTCGAGTGTACGGTGGGTATGATGATCTGAACTCGTACAACTGAATCCAAACAGCCTAACGCATTTTTTCCCAAATAATCAGGTCAGTTTGAATCCTGAAGATCAAAGTTTGCGTTTGTTCTATGGCAGTGTTGGTGAATGATGAGCATAAAATGCAGTCAAGTAGCGGTTGCCGTAAGAGCAGTGGTGACACAAGATCAAACACGGACTTAACAGGCCTGTTCATTAGAAGAGCAACGTGAATAAGCGGAAAAAGGATGGTACAGAACGAAACATGTAATCTGAAACTGTTGATTATTACATTCACTGACTGTTGATCAGTGTTCAAACAGTTTGACACTATTCGTCTCTTTTGTAGTTGCAACAGTGAACTCTTCAATCCGCTCCCGAATGCCGTGAGAATCTACCAGCCACCTCTTCATGTGCGCACCAAACATAGTAATTACGAGTGTGATTAGTTTCTGTCAACATTAGTGTCGCTGTTGTTGTTGTCGATCATGGTAATGGTGATGATGAGTTTGATGATGCCTGATATACGCTTGAGGTGGTCAATCAAAGTAACTTAAACGAAATTAAATTAAACTATAGTTTACCGTGGGACAGTTAAATTATCCGGAATAGTTCGATAAGCCAAACTATAATAAAATCATAAACAAACAAATTAGAAAGTAACTGAGGAAATACTTATATGGAACTGATCGCTGTGTCAACTAGGGTGGAGGTTCAAAAGGTTCACCGTTCATTGCGATTTCGCTCAAACTGGTTGATCAAGCGTCAACGTACAAACGATGTGGGTGATTTGGGAAACTGACCCGATGTACACGACAAATGCGATTCATCTTTTCACCACGCCGCTTAATATCCAACATACGCAATAAGTGGCCAACTTACTTATATATTTCTGTTTCTGTCTCTCTGTATTCACTGTATGAAAATGAAATTTTCCTTTGTGTGGGCTCTTTGAAGCAAAACTTACGAGGGGAACATTAGGTCTTTTTATTGCAAACCGATAACAGCATGCTAAATCTCCGTTCGGCTAAACAAACTCTGTCCCGTGATTTCTCCTCCGACCCTGAATCCCCCCATCCGCTTGGTAATCTACTGGCGATGAATCGAACAACATGTGACACCCGTTATATTACAATGCATTTTAACTCTCCCAATGAAGAGGTGTAAATCTACATTGAGAAGTGTGTGTGGTGGGATGTCAACATGTGTATGTACATTAAGTCAGATGCTAACCGGTTCAACATTCTCTGATCAGTCCGTGTGGGTGATCAGGGAGTCTAGCTTGGTCAACTTAATGAGATTTACCACAGTACACGACAACTAAATAGGATCACTCTCCTTTTTCCGAATAATTCCCCTTCTGTATTCTGTGTATTAGGTCAGATACAAGATGTAATGTGGCATACCGAATTTCAGAACGGATCTTAGTAATATATGGCCATTAGAACAAAAAATAGGGAAAATGGGTGGTAGAATCACTAAAGCACGTGACGCGAATAGGATCTCGGGAAAGAAAGCAATATCTACTTTCGACTAAATGGAATCCAGCTCTCATAAAATTACCCTGATGTGCTGGAAACCGAGAAAAGTCGAACGGCGTCGTCCGGGTTTTGGTGGACAGTGTGTCTACTAGGCGAGTGGGTAGTCCGAAAAGAATGAAAAAATTGGCCTCTGTATCGACACAGGGAAGATGTAATCGGGGTCACGGTATTGAAATTAGCGTTTCAAAGAATTTTCAAAGCTGGGAATGGGGGAAGTACGAGATAAATGAAAGATATATTTTTATATCTTTAAATTTGAGAACTAAGCACATGATGAATTGAGCCACATGTAGCATGTACAAATAAGCTTGGAAAGGTATACTACATTAACTGCAAAACATTTATTTAGGTGTATCAAAATCCTAGAATTATTACTGATATGAAATCAGAAAAGGAGACAAAGTTTTCAGTGGAATAAATGAACCAAATGTGCTCATTGGTGATTTGGAGTCTTGTCAACTAACGAACAAAGTAAGGTAGTTATACGTGAGGTCATATTACAGCTCATTTTACGACTCGTGAGCCTGTCGGTTACGTCTTCTGCACTGCACCGTATACCCTGAGCGCTCATCGCGGAATAGCATTAATTCGGATAGTATTGGCATATAGCTAGTTGTTGTTCTCAGCAAACACGGATAGCCAAGCGAGTAGTGAGTCGAATTAACATCTCCTCCAACCGGTGTTTGAATCTCATTGGATTCAATGAACAGCCACAGTGGGAGATTCCTGAAATGGGAGAAACAGGTTGACGGTGCTTTCAAGGCTTTAGACAGGTAANTTTACGAGCAGACGATCAAATTTCCCAAACTGTTCTATATTTTCTAGAAATTATTGTTGGAACCAAATTCGGTACTGTTCAAACCATTTTCAACAAATTTCGGAGTTGGCCTAAGACAGAAAATCAATTGAATAACAAATAGTGGTGGCGGTCGAGTGTAAAAGGCCCCGGGAAAATGTGTGATCGAATCCCACCAGCACCGTCTGTCTCCCCATTCCGTGTTGCATGGTAAACATTTGATTGTCCACTTCTCTCTTCTTGAAAACTGTATTATTATGAATTCAATATAAAGGAATGAAAAATGAAAAAAATGGGATGGGTGGGGTGTCACCACGACCTCAAACTAGCCAATCAAGCAGATCAAATCGGCCAAGGTGGACTGGTGTTTCTTCGAAGTCATACTAATCGCGCTATTCAGGCGATTGGTATTGCGTACATGGAGAAGATTAACTCGGTCACCACTCAAATTTATTAAAATGAGCATACGGACAGTTGCAGTCTTCATTAGACACGGTGTGACTGGTAACTGGGCTACATGCATCCATAAGGCTACATCAAATATAAAAAACAAGACAATTCTGAGATAACCGCCTCAACGGGACAGACAACTATTCATTGAATCTGTAAACTAGGACAAAGTTTCACTTTCTTTTACAGAGGGAAGGGGTACAAGATCAAGGAATGGGAGGGAACGAAGGCCTTTACACATTTAAGAATTGGATTTAGGGAATCGGTAATCTGTGCAAGCTTAAACGCGCATACAAGCAAAGTATCAAGCTTGGATTAGCCCATTCGATTGTTCCGAGACATCAGACACTATTGATGGTCTTCGGCGTGGGTTTCACTCCTAGGGAGATCGTCACCACGGGACAATGCACGCAAAGGCGATGGAAATGTTTGTGATGACCAACACAGAGCACTTGGACAGCTGTTTCGTCCTGTTTGGGACCATCAAGAGTGCCAGGTGCCTCTGAACAATCGAATGGGCTAATCCAAGCTTGATACTCTGAATTGATTAAGCCATTCGCACAAGATGATGACCGTCGGCCGTGTAGCCCAGGGGTGAGGGTTTGAAGTCCCGACCCGACTGATCGCAGTTCGAGTCCTGGCAGGGACACAAAACGTACGCACTGTTGACGAGTCCCAAACAGGACGAAACAGATGTCAAGTGCTCTTTGTTGGTTATCGCAAACATTTCCAGCACATACAAGCAGTTCAAGCAGTTCGGTTTGCAACACTTTTGGTTTGGGTTAGTTCATCTGACAAGATTATGTCACAGTATTTCGTGGATTAACTTTGGGGAATTTTGTATTTACTAGCAGTAAGTTCAGCAGGTTATGAAAAATAATATGACAATGGGAGCTTGTTTTGAGGCTGAAGAGAACGCAACCTCAGTGGTCAACGCGGAGCACGATGGGTTGAAGAACAGACAAACTACTACTTGGATGTAGACTGCCTTTTGGAGTTAATGAAGACTGTCCAGACGATTTTACCTTGAGATGCGGTGGAGATAGTTCGGTGGATTGGTCAGAATGACGCTACATTTTTTGCGTATCTTCGTTTATCTTCCACTGTCTGCCTGCCTGTCTGTCTGTCTGTCCGTCTACCTGTCTGTCTATCACTTCCAGTCGTTTCATGCTTCTGGAGCAGAGGGCTCCTGATTACCCTCCTCCTACTCGCCTTCAAATAAGCCAAGAAAGTAGTATTAACAGACAATAAATTTAAAAACTGAAAATCATAATATTCTTGTGATTTATGAAAAAAGTCTATAATTTGATAAATAAGTGTCCATAAAAATTCACTGTTCTCATGGAAAAGTGCTGCCATCAACAGTGTCTAACAGTTTTTGGGCTTCCATTAGCCTTTTCGCACATCTCTGAATGAAGTGGGCATTGCTGAAGTGACATTGTCAATACTCGATTTATATGTAGACTTCCTACTCAGCAATTCTTACAGCATTTACTTCCAAACGTTCCGTTCGATCAAAACAATCCCATAATCACTAGAAAAATTAAGAATAAGGGGAGAATATTGTGGTAACTTTGCTCAATACGCCTGTGTCATAGGTGTTTTTTTTACCTGAAACTAGATTATGGATAACGACAGAGGGCAGGACAGGGCGTACAGTTTTCGCCCATGCCATATCATTAATCTAGGACAGTATTAGCATCTCACGACGGAACCATTTTCAGTCTGTCCTAAGTTTGCCTCTCACAGTTTTCATGATATGCACTCAGCTGAATCGATTGACTACACTCACTTATCCTTTTGGGACTGAAAATGGTTCCGTCGTGAGATGCTAAACTCTCCCTCTCTCACGAGCACACAGGCTAAGAGAACAATAGACACAGCTTAGTTGGAGTGAACAGTCCATTGGAATCGATTCATCGAATTCATTGAGTATACAGTCTAGGAGGTAACTGAAGCGAAACATGTGCACAGTGCGGTCATCCAAGGCTTGCCGGTTGGTTTTCTGACTCAGTTCGCTGCTCCCACGATATCCGAACGCAAACATGTAATTTGTTTGTGGAAAAATGACAAAAAAACTGAGTCTTCCTTTTGATTTCCGGGACCTGTTAGCTATTCATTTTTTAATTTGCGTGCATTTGTGATCCAGAAATTAGTTTTGTCACGAGTAATTTTCACTGCCATCTTGAAACGCAAAATGTTGGTCATGCTGGAACTGCCTGATCAGAGAACATTTGAGAACATTCCAATGCCTACCATCACAGGAAATTATTCCATTCATTAAAGATTTTTTTCTTCCAAAGTTTAGCCCAATGATGTAATAACGGATTGATTCGCAAAAGACTCCACCTCGGGTTATTAGATCACTGTTTAGACACTTGGATACAAAGCAGGCACGGACAATTCACAAACTTTGCAGAAATTGTTATATATCGAGTGTTTTTGAAGAGTGTGATTATACAACCGTGGGTAGAATCACAAGTGTGCTATCTCCGATTTCCGTGGAAACAACACACTGCGCGGGATTCATAAAAAGTACACCATCTCTTATGATGCCATTGGGAATAGGTGGGGGTGGAGTTAGCAGCGTAGACATACAAGACAAAAATTAGTTAAGTTGTTTGTAATCTGAGGACAGAACTCAGGTTTTGAAACGTACCGTGCAACAACTGCAATTAGGCAATACCTTCCATACTATTCTTCGATTTGTTTCAGAACTATGTCGAAATGGTTAAGAATCATATCCAGACTATACTGCATTATGTCAAAATGATTCAGAGTGGTCATACGATTGATTGGTTGATTGGTTCGAATGGTGTTTTGATTGGTGTTTCAACTGGTTTTGGGTCGATCGCACAAACCTACAACCTCTACTGCGTTCATGGTAGCACTCCGTATGCGTATGGTGTGGTGGACAGACAAGAGGGGGAAATGCATGCAAGGCCCGGATAGAAAGCTTATGCGTTATCTGCAGACCACTGTGAGACCGAGAGAAGACCATGGATTAGAAGAATAGGCTATGATCCACTTGTTGTCGTAGTGTAAAAATGATGAAGGAGCATACAAATTCGCTTCAAGGGAATGGAAGACAGAAACCGTAGAGCGAGAAGCAAATGCATGGCTTAGCACTGTTGCGATGATGTATAAACGCAAACTTGGAATGTGTGGCGATGAGAGATCTACCGACAGCCCTACTCACACAGATGAAAATAGCTGAATGACACCAGCTTGGACAGACCCCAGTGCGGTCCAATTTGCTTGTGAAAACTTAAAATTATTATTCAGAACATTTAGGTTTCAGGACTAGAAGCTGTATGGGGCTAGGAATTCGGTCGATGGTCGCGAAATTCAAACGCATGACCTAGTCAAAATTCCATTCTTTTTGGTCTAAATCAAACTGAATTTTTCCCAACTAGCAACCAGTAGAAGAGGAAGACGTTAGACAAGCAGTGAATGATTTCACTTAGGTATGATTTATGACTAAGTAGATGAAAAATATTTCGTAACGTGAGGTCACGCTTTTTAATAATTTAAGAAGCATGACCTACAGTGTACGGGTTAACCCCAAGATCGAAAAACCCTACAATCAAAGCTGCAGAATGGAGATTGTGAAACAGTTATCTAAAAGATAATCTGTACCTAACGACGGTAATGGAAGGCAGACAGATCAGATCTGTGGTATAGGCAGTGGTAAGCGGACCGGAACACGATCCGACGAAAATGAACAATTGATCAAAGAGTTGATTTTAGGAATGGATCGACAAAAAGACAAATGGCTTTTCTCTGAACATGGTTCAAATGTACCCGAGAAGAAAAGAGCACTGCCATAAAACATGGTCTCACTGGTTCAGTGAACTTTGAGGAAGAGTGCCAAATTTCACAGAAACAGTAGCAGTAGGACTGTTGCAGTCGATTTGGTGAGCACGGTGACAAACGGTTTCCACTCCGCATCTGTAGAGATTTCTTTTGCACATACCGCCATAGCTTGGCCCAAATTTTTTTACCCCGCAAGATTAATTGGGGATTCTGCTAAATTTGATTGGATTTTGTTTCGCTATGCACAGAACAAGTTAATTTTGAACTGAAAAGCTTGGAAGCACCGATCACCCGTTTCATTCTCGTTTGGGATGCATCAGCAGAGACCGGGAAGCTTTTTATTGCACATTTCGTTTGTTCTGTGTATCCATCCCGTCCTTCCGAAAACCTACTGATCGAGGTTTCGAACCACTAATTTTACTTGCATGCTTACTTGATACCACATCGTGCATAAAAGGTTCTAATCAAAATTTCAATGTTACTAAAATTGATTTATAGAAGAAAAACATGATATGTTTTTGTTGATCGGCGGAACATAAGTTTTGGTCTCCTCCTACGGTAGATTACTCACGTAAGGAAACCATTAGAATCAGACAAATCAGTGTCAATTGAATAACTGGGAGAAATTGCTACATAGAAAATCTTAGTATATGTATCACCACTAAAATGTTCTGATCGAAAGGGTCCACTACATGCTGTAGTTCTTTCTGACACTGAACAGTTGTGTCACTAGCATACATTATTTGTCGACAAACTCTTTGTAATGCTATAATCCCCGAACTGCACTACAACTGTCGAGATCATTTTATCTTTGTTCGAAAGACTTCGAAAGGTATTCCTTGTCTGAGCTTTCTTCTCTAATCGGGGATCGAAGATAACCGATTTTATCAGATCCATAAGCATCAAATACTTTAATGAAAACCCCATGATTTGGGCTTCACGAAAATTGATTCACTTAAAGAGATGCTCTAAAACATTCCGTGGAATTTAATCTGACAATCCTTGCCTCCAAAAATACATTGACCACTTCTATCGTTGGAGTGTAGTTTGTCACAGCTACGCCTTGGTGAGTGACCAGACGATTCCAGAATTTGAATCACTCACACAGGATGGGATCACCCATTATTTCTCCATATTCTGCTTGCTCCCTAAACAAGGTGTGTACTTTCTAAACAAGAGACCTCTTTTCTTCACGTGTTTCAGCCAATAATGCTCTCTGGGATTAGCACGTTGCTCGTGCAAGTTATGCATCTCAAAGTCGGAGCAGATTTGCTGTACTCCTTCACAGTAATATTTGCAAATGATGTTGTGCATCGTTCATTTTGCACTTCGATAACCGAGAGCCTGGTCTCACGTTCCAACTGAATACATTGCACTATCATGTAACCATTTACGTGAGCCTATTTTATGAGGATAGTCTAACTGAGTTGCATGAACATCTCTACAGCCATGTGTTTACATCTAACACCCAATGACATTAAAAGCTAGTAGACTCTCCTACAAACACATGGGTCATCGTTGTTTGTGTATCTCGCTAGATCACCGATATATTGCTTTTCAACAATGACAGAGTTAAACTATTCTTTCCTTCAACGTCTCACATTTTTCATTTCTTCTTCTCATATAAATGTTTTACCTTGGGCACCGATTTATACGCTTTCATAGAGTCACAAATTTTCTGACGCTGACGTACTTCAGCAAACTTGGCGCTTCACATTTGTTTCCAAAAACAAAGAAAGCAAATACTCGATTGATCGGTTCGCCGTTCAAGTCCGAAAATGGGTAGAAATGTATGCAGTGCTCCACAGTCCCAGCAAGATTAGAAGTTAGATGACCAGTGATCTCGTTTGGTTATCGGAGTTCTAGTACGTAATAATACATGCAATAAGCCTGAATCTACACCCAATCCATGAGAAACAAAATAAAACCCGATCAGTATCTGTGAAACAAACCTGGCTAATTTTATCCGGGATGTCTGACATGGTGATCTTGGTTACCCGTCCAACGAGGTGTTAGACCTCGAAGATGTGTCATTTCATCTTGTTTTTATCTTCCAATCCAATCTTCTGAAAGAAAGTTATTAAATTTCATTTTTCTATCTCCATTGGGCATTTCTCACAAAAAAGTAGTGCGATTTTATCCAAAAATCCATTCTGTTCTTACTTTTCCTATGAGCTCTTAATTGCTCTTTATTCAGTCATACTTCATATGGTGGTTCTCAAGGTGGCAAAACAATTGAATCAATGCCTGTGAGCAAGCACGCGGAGCGTTGAATGAGTAGACTCATAACAGTTCTCAGCTCTTATGTGAAATCCACTCTGACCAATAAAAAATGGTAATCATGGGCCCGGAAGACTTGAGGAGTATGTGTTTATCAATCAATTAAATCGTCCAGTTTAGCATTTAGGCCTTGAAGCACAGATATCTTGACTCTCAAGCCTATTCCGTTTCAAGCCATACTCACGTAGACCCCGTACAACGAGGCCATAGTTACGCTCTCAAATGGATCAAGTGACAGTTTACAACTGTGTGTAGGCTACGTGTAGTATTAGAATGAGAATATCAATCACAATGGAATCACGGAATCGCACTAGTAGTCGTCTGCCGAAATCTCCTGCCAACGATACACAGCACAAAGGCCAGTGAGGTAGCGGATTATTTAATGAAAGAAATCACTGGGCTAAAATAATGTACAAATAGAAATGCCATCACTATTCGTTTTCTTTGAGTCACACGACTCATGTTTAAACTGCATGGCCTTTGATTGATCAACACTAGTGGCTTCTAATCCATTTTCCCGAAGCTGTGAAGCGTACTCTTTTAGTTGGATTCATCTCGATGGTTAGATTCATCACACTATGCCGTATTTGCGATGATGTCAGAGATCTCTTCAGGCATTTAATTTTTTCGGGTAAGTATGGTCTCATATTTAGTAAACTTTTATTGAAATTCATTTGCCTTCTTCGTATTGAGTGTATTATTGTTTGATTTTCAGGAATTGGAATGCGATCAATCCTGCTATATGATAGAAGGAAAAAGATTAGATTGGTGATGGTGGTAGTGGTAACTAGTTTCAGATCAAACATATCCCAGTTTTTGTGATACTGATGATTACATCTTGGTCACCATATTGACCAAATTTAGATTATGATAAACACAGATCTATATTAAAAGTTCATTTGCCCTAAATCGAGGACAGGAGATTGCGTTCACCTGGAGGATTCAATCAGACAAACGTGTGTCGCAGGATGCGACATTGTGCTGCAGCACATTTTTGTAGACAATATCAATGTGATGCCAGGTCATTTAGGAGAAATACGTTAGATGCGAGTGAAATAGTGATGATCCGTGCGACTTTCCATCCGAAAATTGCGGTTCCGAAAAGGGTTATGCATCCGGTGCTTTCCTCTGGACTTTAGACACATGAATACACTCAAGCATTCTTGCTTCGCTATGCGGCCACCAAGAGCACCTAGCAGTGAAAACAATTGCTTCCGCAGTGACGAGCCCTTAATTCAATGCATGAACAATATTCTAAGACAAGGTTAATTGCTCAAATTGTTGTTTGGCCCATTTGAAGTTTGTATGTCGATTGCGAAAAGCTCAGTAGCCTCGGTGGGATTCGAGCCCACGGACGGACGCCGCCGACTTTTCATGCGCGCATGCCCTACCAGCTGATCTACGAGGCCACACCGACAGCACTGATCTTTTCACATTGGAGGTTACCCGTCTAACTTACAGAGGCATGGGGCATCCACCAGTAAGCATGTGAGCTGACTGCCGCAACAGGTTTTCCTTAGTATTCAATGGAGTTCACCGAATGAGCTTCTAGGACAAGGTCATTGTTCCAGCTGTTGTTTGGCAGGTTTGAAGTTTGTATGTCGATTGTGAAGAGTTCAGTGGCCTCGGTGGGATTCGAATTCACGCATGGACGCCGCCTACGCTTTGTACGCGCATGCTCTAGCAGCTGAGGTACGAGTCCGCAGGGATAGCAGTGATTTTGTATATTCGAATTGCTTAGCTTGACTCGCAGCTGTCGGAGCGTTCTTCTTACATGCTAAGTTGTGGTTCCCACATTGCTCTGTAAGTTGGATGGCTAAGTTCGAATGTGGAAACATCTGTACTGTCTGTGTGGCTTCGTAGCTCAGCTGGTAGAGTATGCGCGTGCAAAGAGTAGGCGGCGCCCATGCGTGGTTTCGAATCCCACCGGTTCTTCTGAATGTTCCGCAATCGATAGGCGAACTTTAAATCTGCCGGATGACAATTTGAACATCTCTTTTTCCGTGATATATATAGTACTTATGAGGAATGTTTTTCTGCAGAGAAAATTATTGTAGGTTGTTCACTTCGTATCGGTTGATTACTTCGGGCACAGATCAACACCTCAACGACTTATTATTAATCAACCTTCCTCTGTGCACGTTTAAGACCTGTAGCAGGATACTGAGTTGATCCAGTTATGAACAAAACGAATAACTTGATGTTCTACGATTGATCCTTCCGTGAAGATATCAAATCTCCTCATGTGTCGGAATTTGATATTCAGTCAACGACGGTTGTTTTAGTAAGATGCGCTTTTAAATCCAGTCTATTAACAATAAGATTTATGAACCCGTGTTAGTTGAATTTTCAGTTTTATACATCATTATTTCTGAGAATATTAGGATAAAATGTAAGTTGAATAATAAAAGTCGTGTAATGTAATCATTCTTCAAATGTCGCACGGTTAGGTCAATGCGATTTCACCTCCCCTACCACATGATGAAATTGGAATTTAAGGAGGAAATATGAAACAGCGTGTGATGTGAATGAATAACTATGAGAGCTTGAAGGTACAACCATTTTTCCCTTATTTCTCAATTCCACCTTTGTCACTGACTTCTTACTGAACCCATTCGTTCTTACTCTGAACCGATCCGGTTTGAAGAACTCGGTCTGTGCATTTCGCTTTTTGGGAATTCTCCGCATGCTTCCCGAGCACTCGAACCTGACGCGTTTATTCAGATCGAATGTGTTTTGTCATCGGTTATCTCTGAAAGACTGACAATTGTAACTTAGTTTTGCACGAGCAGACAAAAGCCAACACCCCACCATGGAGAGAAGCAAACCAGGGTGGTGTGTGAACGGGCTTGTGAGTTACGATCATTCTTTGGCATTAGGCACAGTTTTCTTGTGTAGAAGTGCAAATTAACCGCAGCTAAAACTTCTACTCAACTGTATGCTTCTAACTTAGTTAGTCACCTGGCCTATCATGGGCTTTCAAGTGCTGAGTCCATTATCACGCTGAATTTCGCTCCCATATCGGCCAGATAGACCGGTGAAGAGGCCATAACAACCTAAATCTGTGACAGGCCTCCGTTCCAATAAGACGCATTCGGCTCCGTTAACTTTGCGACTAATAAACCTTTGCTAGAATGGGGAGGATTGATTTTTATTCAGTAATATTGCAAACGTCGAATGGTTACATCCCGGGATTAAAATTCACAGATGGTTCGAGTTCGTTGGAAACCCTAAACAGTAACCAAACTTAACGGACATATAAACACAATGGAAAGCTTCTCCGTGTCATTAATCACGTAACTGATGAAATAAATGGCATCTTTTTGACAAGAAAAAGACAACTACATCTATCTAAATCCCAAAAGGATGAAGTTTTATGGTGCGTATGCTTCGAAGTTAACCGTTTCGTTGCTCGAAGTTCAACCTAGTTGACTATCTGCGGGGCTAGTTGGCTAGATGAGTCTATTGGAATACCAAGGCTCACAGATCCCTTGTTGAATTACAAGCAGTCTTGAAAGAAGAGCATAGAACTATTGTAATCTAAATTTGGTCAGTCATATGCAAAAAAGCTGTATTGAATTTTTTCGTGTAACTTGGATGAAAAATTTGCATTACCAGAGAACTATTTTGCGAACACTATTTAAACCCGTATTGCTGATTAAATATCTACATTCTGACGAGAATTTTAATTTTTACTTTTTTGAATGGCTGCGTTTTTAGTGGTCACTGTAAAAACATTTTATGTTTTTCTCATGTAGTGACACGCCACTTTCACCTTTTACCTACGACTTCTTTTCTACTCGCTACGAGCTTTTGTTTTACCGGGTGCACCTTACCTGTTTACGCTCAACCGCGGAATTGTCACTTGTCCCGGTGAGTCACGCT
>UZAN01045426.1:2336-16054 GCA_900618425.1 Echinostoma caproni
CTCGCATTAACATTTATAAAAATTCCCCTGTACCCTACCTGGCCCGACTACTTACCAAAACGGAACAGGTATCTAATGAACTACGTCAAATGCTTTGTACATGAAACTTATTTCACCGACCTAGTTTACCTTTTGTTTTGATTATTTTTATTTCATTCTGCGTGACGAACAGTGTACATTTTTAACTGAAATGTAAGCATATATTACACATATTACACATATATTACACATATATTACAAATACAATACAATACAATACTGAAAAATGCAAATTCTCCCTTGATTAATTCACAGTGAGCAACGGAGATCAAACGAGATGTGCACGAATCTTCTCATAATACCTTTACGTGACCTCCAGAAACGCACCAACCACTGGCAAATTAAGTCAGTAGATCGACCATTCAAAATGGAATTGGAATCAGAGGTATCGATCATGGCTCCGTATGTGTACTTCAAGGATCAGATCAACAGCTGTTTATTCTCAGAGTTCAATGAATAGGCGCTGAACTAAGGAAGTTTGTGAAAGAATAAAAAAGAACACAAAATATATCGATAGCTTAAGAGCGCGTTTCGACTGATTTATATGAACACACTTCATTTTTTCAGTTTTTAGCGATCGTACGATTTTATGAATCCAGTTTCATGGCAATTACATTCTTTTACCTATCGTGGCAAGCCAGCCTAGAGAAGAAACTATACGATGGTATAACTCATAGCAACTGCTTCATTGATGCACAAGCCTTTTAGTAGCATCAATTAGTGGCATCTAACGAGGGTACAGTACATTTGAAAAGGTCGAAGTTTTTTCATTGTACTCTCATTACTACTCATAAATAGGCTAACATGAATTCTGAAAACAAAACAATATTTGTAACACTCGAAGTGCTGTAAATAAGCCGCACTAATTTGTCAGTAGAAGGATTGGTCGACGCCCATTAAAATGGTACAGAAAGGTATGATATAATAATGTGATAGTCATTGCAACAGGGATGAATTTTTGGTGGCTGAATCACACTGGAATAGCAGGAACATAGGTTTAGCTTTACGGTCCGGCCAAATAAGTTTTTGAAACCGCATTCAGTGCGTTCTGAAACTTCCCATTTGGTCTCGTTGCACAGAGGGAAAATTTTGCAATATTTTTCAATAATCGGAAAGAAATTTATCGGCGACTTCTTAAAACTCGATAGTATCTGAAATCTGAAATCAAGTTAACATTGCGCCCACTACACAACAGTAGACCCATAGATTCCCGTTCAGGTAGTAAGCTAATTTTGTACTTGTCTAACTTCAAGTGAATCCAACTGATCGTATCCAACCCGGAACCCGACAAAGTGATTTTTGGTTCCACCGTCAAGTACCCTCAATTGAATCTGATCTATCAAAACACCGTCTAGTCGGAATGAACTCAATTCTCGATAGCAAAACAAAGTAGCTTTAGGAGTCAGTTACATATCGTGATTGAAAGTTTCAATGAATTTTGTTGTTCATTTCCCTCCTTCCACTATTTCCTTAACCGCTGATCGAGCGAGCCTCAGACGAGAGCAAACGAACCTGGTGTTAATTGAATTCGGTCGGCAGGACAAGGAGGTGAATCAAGCGTGGATTTGTCGGTGACTCGGCAATCATTCTCAAAGATAAGATATTTTTTATTTGACACTTTTAAAGACGATCCCTAAAACGGTGCTTTCGGAACATTTTGGTTGCAACACAGTAGTTTGGCTAAGAATTAATGGCTTGAAAGTGGTGTGGTTGCATATTTTGTGGAAATTGTTTAACTGGAGTCCACACTTGGAAGCGTACAAGCAATAAGATGAATACTTACTTATTCTGCGGGGCGTTCAACTTAGCGTACCCGGTTTAACTCAAACAATGATGAGTACGGTGAAGCTGAATGACATTTCGTGCAGTCCGATAAAGAATGAATATAACTGACCCAAAGTATCAACCGGATACTGCATGACGTGTTCAATACACATATGATTGGTTCACATGTGTATCCATACTTCGACGGCTTGAAATCATCATCATTTTTACTGACGCAATGTACAGCCCAGATGAATGATCTTCTCAAATACCGCAAATTATTCTAGACTCAAAGAAAAACACAGAATACCGAATAAAGCGAACGACAGATACGCCACAGAAAGGCAATAATGAGTACTACAGTGGTAACTCATACTAAGGGTCAAGAAGGAGGACCTACCTTATACGCACAATCTGTACAGAAATAAGAATGGCTGACAGGAGTAAAAATGTTGAATTAATTAGTGTAATAATCTATGAGAGAATGCTAACTCACCACCTAATCGGGAATACACGGTAAAGCGCGTGTCAGGCGGGCACAGAGATCAGGTTACACTTACGGGAATCCACGATAACGCAATCTGATACGACGGTAACAAACATTGTTTTACCACGGACAATGGACCGCACCTCTTCCACCCGATCACCCACAAGAAGGGCGGATATGGTTGGCACACGTGAGTCATCATTACCGAAAGCGGGAGGGTGACTCAAGTGTAAAAGTCTGTAGTAGCTGTATGCACCCAGATATTCATAGATGAAATGTTACAACGGACAGAATGAAATCATTACTCATAAGTAACTGTGGTCTAAATGTGAAATTAAAATGGCCACATATCGTCTCTCTTTGAAGTATGCATTTACGTAGTTCCACGGAAACTTTCTCTTTATCAACAAATAGAATAGTGAGATATTTTAGTATATTGTATTATATTGTACTGTTATGACATATGCAGTCAACTATGCCTATATTTCAGTCAAAAAAAATGTTCATCGTTCTAATGGGCTAAAAAATGAAGTCACATGATACAGATTAAACAGATATTTCGGTGGGTTTAAAATTAGTTCTTTTTGGATCTTCAATTCGTTAGTTAGAATAGGGGCCCAATAGGGTGCATATAAAATAGGAAAAATATTTATGCGGGATAGTAAGCAGCAAAAATTGGATCGGGTTGTAACGAGAGCACGGCAAGCAGATAGATCTGGATTGAGCGGCTAACTGGGTTTGTTCAGGGCGATATTCTCATATGAAGTAACAAGAAAATCACACAATTTTGTGGTTAGTAGTTCAGATGATAAAAAGAAGCACGGTTGGTAAGCACCAAGGTGTAAAAAAGTCTAATGTAATCGTTTTTAGGTAGGCCAGGGAAAATAACGGGTGAAAAATAAAGTATGACAGTACAAATTGATAAAGGAAGGGACATATAGTATTTGCATGTTTCATTCTAAATTTTCAAATCTCGCGCATCTGGAAGGATAAGAAACACAATTTATCAACACAGACTGTGAGGGTCACTGTAGATTGCTCTCTATGGTGATTCTTAGTTATCGGATGGCATATGTTCTGGTGATCGGAGTGGAATTGATAAATGATGGTCGGTTGCAAGGGATACTCGGATCGGGAAAGACTACAAATGCATTCAAAGCATTTCGAAGGATTCAAATGGAGACCGGATTGGTTCGAGAATGACTGCACTTGTAATAAACTGTCAGAAAATGATTTCACGTCAGATTTGTTTGAAATGATTTGTCATAAGACCACATCATCAACATATTTAAAGGCCTTGGATGGCAAAATGGAATTAAGATACGAAGAGGTACGTGCACATAAAAGTTTGAACATTGAGCGTGTGGATGATTGAGATACAGCTTTAAAACGGCATTATGTATTGAAAATAAAATTTTCACATGCTTGTAGGTGCCTGTGCGTGATGGATTCCACATGTGAAATCAACAGACCGAGGTAAATCACTAAGGAGTGCTACTCCTTCGTGATTTACCCCGGTCTGTTCTGAGCTGAATCCCACACGGCTGGCCCCGTTATCAAAAGGCACATCGAAGCACTACGTGAACTAACCCATTATAACGGTTTAACTTCCAGTCACCCAGATAAAGGAACCGGGACTGTGGTCGTGGGAAAAGGAATATACTGACAAAATGCTAGCTATCGTATCGGAAGAGAGCAAGTGCTTAACCACACCAACAGAAAAAGACTGAAAAACAATTCACTGGGATACCGAAACGACTCAATCATGAGGGGTACATAAACAGTGAACTACATGAACGCATAAGACCTGCCGGTTCATGCATTCCGAGGCTATATGGTTTGCCAAAAATCCATAAAACCCAGTTTCCCCTTCGTCCTATCCTATCGATGACTAGTTCTCCATACCATGCTGTCGCTCAATGGTTGGCTGAAATCCTTGAACCCGAAAGGAAACGGTTATCGGTATATAATGTTAAAGATACCTTCCAATTTATAGAAACAATACGAGATATAGACGTGTCAGATAAGGTGATGCTGTCCATGGACATGACAATCCCGGTTCCTTTATCTGGGTGACTGAAACTGAAAATGATATCTTTATTAAGGGTCAGTTCACGTAGTGCCTCTAGGTGCTTTTTGGTAACGGGTCCAGCAGTGTAGGATTCAGCTCTGCGGTATAAATAGCAAGCGTTAACGAAAGTTGATTTGAAATCTTTCATCTGTTAGATCGAATTAGGCACCAAATCCCGTGTCTGACTAAACAGGTTTTCCACTTATACCTCCAAACATACGAACTCCTTTTTTACTTCTTTGGGGAAAACAAAACTTTGGGCCAAATGATAGGACCTCGATCTGCGTGTGATTCAGACTGATACTAGATAGAATAAAGGAAAAAATCTCTCAGGTTGATTGAGGAAACTGCATTGCGGTATCTGTTTGTCCAACGTTCGCCTCAGGTAGTACAATCTCTTCTCTTTCCTTGATTGAGGTATAGTGGGCACATAACTGAGATATTTCAGTTTTAAGTCCTCATGTAAACAATCCACAAAATGCTGGCGCTGTGATATATTCCGTTCATGCTCTGTCACTTTAGGGTATATAGTATCAGATTCATTAAGGACGTGAGGCCGCAATGTTTTGGCATTTGGATGAATTCGGTGTCGACCTAAAACTTTCCAATAATGGCGAGGGTAACAGTTCGTTTGAATACAGGTACAAATGAATTCAACACAAGTATTGGCCTCGTCAAGTACACACCGACAGGATGGAGAGGAAGGATCTGTTCATTAGTCTTCCTTTTAAGGGTGGAGTGGCCGCTGAAATCCTCATAAAACGACTGAATGGAGCGGTAAAAGCCAAATTCCACACCGCGCACCTACGCTGCTCTTTCAAAACTTCTCCACTGATAACCATACGGAATACAGATAAACTACCGATGTTGACCCCCTCAGTGATTGTTTACTCGTTCAGATGCGTGTGTGACGCACGCTACGTCAGCTGTACCGCACGGCAGCTATCTATCCGCATGAAAGAACACCTTCCCCGCTGGCTGAGTCAAGGTTGTTCCAGATCTATCACAAGTGCGAGTCTCGCTCACTTGGTAGACACTGGCTATCGTGTTAACCCGGGTGAAGCATTCCGCATTATTGATCGATTCCCCCGAACCGGTCCAAATACGTTAGAATGCGTACGTTATCCATAGCCGAGGCCATCTCACTTCTCTCCAATGCTCCCTCTGCTCGCACATAAACATTTTCACACAACCACACCGATTCCTCAGAACTGGGTCATAGACCTTCGTGACATAACTGCAAAATCCGGAAGCACAGATCGGAGAATGCGGTGGGCAACACACACCGAATGACACGCATACATGAAGTGCACGATTCCTTACAATTCATTGTTCTCCTCCCAAACCCCTAGGATTTTCCCCTCCATATAAACTGTAACGGCATGATTATGATTAACTGAAAAAAATTGTTCGCCTGAAATTGTGTTGTCTTCCTTGTTTGTGGGATTTCTGACATTGAAATTGAGTTTTTCATTGAGGATTCGTTTTTCATCCTGTGCGATCACGCGATTGGAGCGATTGCGGACGTACTTTTCATTTTCATTCATTAGCACGTGATCATCCAGCTTGTAAAAGATTTGTGAATCATTTATCACCCAAACTTCAACATTTATCCATTTCTGCGCTACACCATATCCCAACTCGCTGCGCTCTATACGAGACCTAAAATTTATATGCTTTTCCTCTTTTTCTATTTCTGTTTAACTGCATTACTGCCCTTTATAATTGTTGATTTTATATTCTGACCTTGACGCGCTAGTTAAATCGACGTCGTGTCAATCTAGTCGTGAGTACCTATTTTATTTATATTTGATACTGTGATTATTTATAGAACCACGTTCAATATTATTACTGCTGCCCAAAGCCGTTTTTTCTGCCCAGACCGTGCGTTTAGTCTGGATTCACAAGATCGCTGTTTACTGCTAGCTGTCGTCGTTAGACTTATCTCATTTGTCCTATCTTACGCGTCATTTTCCAGCAGTTTTCCAGCTGTGTATTGTTCACAGAGTCCTTAAGCGCAATTCAAATTTCGTCCTACGTTATATCTGTTATCGTTCCCGTAACACAGCTCATGGAGCTTTTTTGAGAATGCCTGTGTTCTTTTTCTTTTGACATTTTTGACGCGTCGACTTGTTGCATCCCCCAGCTGTTCCATATGTCTTCCGTTCAATATAGTTCTTCTTGTATGACTTTCTTGTACTTGACAAGAAGTCTGTGAGCATCCGAAATCCTCAGGCGTACCATGCGTCTTCCGAGTTGTTGTGAAATCCTCCAAGCCTGATCGGTGGTCTATGATATACACTCCGTGGAAGTAGATTGCGCCGTAAACATTCGTGAAGAAAGCATCTGTGACATTGGGAAACATAATATCATATAGGTAGAGACGAAGCGCGTTAGCATCAAGTGAAGAACTCCTGCCTGAAAATATTTCTTTGCCAGCAATAGTCTTCAATGGTCTATCGTTGGTTTCACTTAGTTCACAGACGAACATTTTTGCTCCGTTGCTAGACATTCACGAATGTGTGGCTCGTTAAATAGCTGAACTGCATCCAATTGACTTTGAAAGGCACAAGTATGATGCCAGCTTTTCACAAGTGGTCCTTTACTAATGTTCCAAGATCCAGGAGAGTGTATATATTTGATCAACAGCCCCTGCCATGATGGAAGCCGACGAGATGTGAGCCAATGGTCACGTCTCTTGCTCTGCAATGCAATTAAACACCGTCAATGCGAGCAGTTTAACCGCTCTGGTGAACAAACTGATACCTCGATACTGCTCACAGTCTTTTCAAATTTTTGGAATACAAGCAGCGGGGTGTAAATAAAGCGAACATTTGGGGAGATCCCCGCTTCCCAGATCTGGTAGCAAAGCGAAATCAGTGAGTTGAGGGAAACTTGAATGCAGGATCTAAAAATCCCCGTTGGGATATCGTCTTCCCTTGAAATACTCTAACTTTTCAGTTTACTACCCTCGACATGACTACCTCCTCTACCTGGTGGCTGGAGGTTGATTGTGTGTTTCATACGTTTCTGCTACTAATGAGTGATTGGATTACCCATACGTACGATACAATGGTTTATCAAATTGTTCAACCCATCTCAACAATGGTTGTGGATGACGTAACCAGACCAAATTGAAAATACCACATAGGTGGAACTAATAGATGTAACTACAGTGAATCAACCTTTCCAGATGACATCAGCCATGCGACTATGCGTTACGGTTTCTAAATAACAAACAACAAGCGAATCGAGTCAACCAATCAGAAGTCGTATGATCAAAACAGAAGCTGGATGAAATCAAGAATAGGGCAGGAGATGGGTGGGTAACTGTATGGCTAATAAACTTCNCTTGATTTCTTTCAATAAATGAATTGCTACTTCTGTGACATGTTTCCTACGTCTCGGTAACGGACCATATCAGAGTGCAAGTGCTAATGCGACTCAACGTTTCAGTAATGTCCGCGATTCGTGGTTCATTATCTGTGCCTAGTTGGACATAGTCCGGATTGTAGCAAACCTACAGAACGTGAAGACGCAAATTTCCCAAACCATGTAACAAGCACCACCTCATACACATATATCTATGCCAAGGCGTTGGTACACATTTCATGGAAGTCCATTTTATGTATTTTCCCGTCATAGTAATCATTCATTATATTCCACCGTGTCAGTGGTTTGAAATACAATTAATGGTACTTGTTGTTTTCCGGTGACTTCTTTTGAACAGTTCATTCATTTTCAAAAGAATGCTTCTTAAGGAGTTGCACTATAGTTCAGCGGTTGAAAACAAATTATCGAAATTTAAAAATTCACTATTTCTTGTCGTGAAATGAAATTTGGAAGATTAGTAAAAAAATTCCAATTTTGAATAATATATCCCAAACACTTTCCACTTCTTTGTAGGGCAGGACAGGTAATGTTTCCCATTTGTAATGCCAGATTTGCAGTATGCATTTTTGTAGTCAGACTCCCGTGAAACACAAATACACACAATAGCAAAAGAGACATTTTGGAAAATAAGAGACGGGCATTCTATTTGACCTTTCGCTTATAACGAATTCTTCGTTTCAATGAGGCATGAGGTGAAAAGCTGGGAAGCACTGGACAGCTGTTTAGAACTGGCTGGGACTCATCACCAGTGCGAATCCATCGACCCAACTGAGGATCTAATCCGGAACCTTAGAGGTAGAACGCAAGCATACTACCCACTTGGATAATTAGTGATACAATTTTAAGAAACGGGGAACCGGCCAATCAGAGGTCAGCCATACGACACACAGTGTGAAAGACACAGTGTGAAAGTCAGGTGGTGGTGGTGGGATTTGAACACACGTCCTCCGAAACGATAATCTGGTGGTCTAACCACAAGGTCATCACCACTATTAAACGGAACCGCGACACAAGAGGAAGTGAAACAGAATGGAGGTCTGAGAAAATTTGTTACTGAAGAAATAAGAACTAGTTTTATGGAGTACGATAGCTGAGCTTATGCTCATATCTCTCAGACTATTCTTAAGTTTGTCAGAACCGTCAGTGGGATTCGAACCGAGGCATGAATGCCGCGTACATGCGTGGGTTCGTCTCCCTCCAGGGATACTGACTTTCCCAATTAATACCTTATAAAGTTATCGTCTGTCAGCCGAAGCAGCAATAACCAAAACCAAGTACAGCCTTCTCGGTCCTGTATCATTTGTTTATCATGTTCACGATCCTAGTCCAAATTCTGCGAAACAGGTCGGTCACACTGCACCTGAGACAGTCTGATTCGAACAACAGAATAAATGCAAAGTGATGTAAATAAATAATCCAATTATAGAGGAAACTGTGAAATGGGTTGAGAAATCCTAACATTAGCTGGTTCATTTCGGAAATCGTTCATGTATTACGATCTGTTCAAAGTAAAGATTTAGGTCTGAACCACTAGCCAAAAGTTAACTTGGAGACTTAAATTGTGAATGTTATGGTGTTAATAACAGAGCGATGTCGGTGGAGAAATATATTCGCCGACGTTTGGGTTACCATGGGTAACCTTTTACACGTCAAGGTTTACAATCACATACACATGCACGCACGAACACGCACACGATGAAATATCTGTTAACTTGTGATCCTTTCCTCTGAGTCATTTGATTGTAGAACCTGCCTTGAGAAAGGTTACCCACGGTAACCGAAACGTCGGCGAATATAATTCTCCACCGACATCACCGTGTTATTAACACTATAACATTCACAATAAAATAACACATGGCGCATCGTTTTTTCGATACACTCCTAAAATCATTTGGTCATGGAGACCTGAAAAATTAAAATATACTCTTTCATTACCTCCTATTGCGTCCGTGTAACTAAGTAGATAATCACGCAGTCAGTCATGCAGTATGTTTTTTGAGGACACGTGTACCCGGCTCGATGTAGCCGGGCGGTGAGCAAGCCCGTTGGAAGGCAGGTAGACCAACAACTGACTCAAGCGTTACCAAACATCCGTGTGCCGTCAAGCAGGCATTCAAACATTTAACGAATCAATCGGTAAGAACAGTTAAAAACTAGTATCCGATTGGTTGGAGTCCATAAATATTGTACTGGAGACAGTCCGCATGTCGTGAATGCGTGCGTGCGTGCTAGCTGACAGCATCATCCAGCCAGCCAGCCAATCGTTCAATCAATCAATCCGACCAAAGGCATGCGTATCAAACGTTTCAGGTCAAAACACCTATTATTACAACCTTTTTCAATTCGATATGTTTCCTAGTTTTTACTATTTAAATTAAGTAACTACCATTTAATATTGATGAGTTATTCACGACTGTCTACCCCGGAATATAGTGTTTCATAAACACAGGCATACCTTTTGGAGACATTACGCTCACGATGGGTAAATTCAAAGAGCAATTTACACTCCAAATCGGTAGTTTGTCAGATTATTCTCATGCTAAGTTTGGCCTCAGCGGAAACATGTTCCTTGAATCAGAAATGTTCTACACCTATTCCCGGGTTAAATCATTGCAGATAACAAATTCTCTCTTGTGTATATTTACACACATTGATCTAACGCCCAGTTTTCTACAGAATCACTTTGACAGTCGTTGAAGACATAATTTGGAACAATATGAGTAATTCACGTTCTACAGAACCGTGAGATGGAATGTGAAGGTGTGCTACTCTACTCCTTTTATGTTACTGCTTCCACTCGTGAATAGATTCAAAAAGACTCGGACAGTTTACTTGTTGCTTTTTATTTTTTAATTCAGACACGCACACACACAACTGCTACACAATCAATTGTCCTGCAGCTTTATTCTGATTGTCACAAATGGACGCAATTCAATTATCATTATCATCTCTTACTGCCTCCGTGAATATCCATATAAACTACTTACAGTCTGTCGGCTTCTTTGCATTGTCGAGGGGGAACCGCCGCGCTACAGTTCACTTAGAGTGATGGTAACTGCGATTGACGGATTGATTTGGATTTGCGGTTCGAAAAATGTTTGTACTGGTTTCCATTTTATGGAGCAACAGCAAAGATTACCAAAATTCACTATCGGGGTTGACATCTACATACACCTATGGTGGATCCGAATGCACAGTTCGGTTAGAGCAGTGTCTGATTTAGAGAGGCTTTTCCACCAGTATTGTATTTTGAGTTGCACTGTTGCGCAACGAAGTGTGGTGATCCTAGCCTACGAGATGACGCAAAACACGAATCAAAACGTTACATTTTTCGGACATTTGGGATCAATCAAGCTTCCCGGGTGAAATCAGAAAGGCGCGCACGTGTCACAGCTTCTGGACTACGGACCTTAGGCCGACTGTACCAACCCGGACAGAAACTGAACAACGTCAGAAATACCAGCACGCGATTGGCGAAGGCTTGGATGACAAATGAACTTGTTTTGTACATATTATTTAATCCCCTGATTTATTTCAATAAACTGCTGTTCCTGTAGTCTGTTCCTCGCATCTCGGTTACGTCGAATACTAACGTGCTATTACCAGTGTGATTCAGTGCTAACGTGATTTCTGATACCTGATACGTATTTCGTGAACAGTGCTTACTACAACTACTACACGAAGCTTTCAATATACTTTTCAAGTTGAGAAATATGTGTTCAGTTGTTGAGATGAGATCTTTGGTAACTCTCAATACGTGTTTGAAGTCAACTGACTTCAATTGGAATAAAGAGCACAATACTAACAGTAGGCATGATTTCATTCTGTAATCGTTTCATTGCACTTCAGCTGGTGCTTGCTGTACAAAATAAGTGCTGTGAATGGTATGTTTTAATTGCGCAAAAGAACATGATTGGCTGTTTCTCTCGAAATGAACAAGACCTCTTAGAGCAAATTACTGTGCTCAAAAACGCAACTACGATAAATGAACGTCCACCGTCGGGTTGTTCCACTAATGCCAATTTACCGAAGCTGTTACCCTTTTGCCTTGTAGCTTCATAACCAGGGTTTACATGGTACGGAGGACTTAACAGTACTACTTCACTCTTGCGCTTCTTTGGCTACCGCGGAAATACCGGATTGATGTTGACCTCCTTATGCTTAAACAGCAGAGGCTTCCAATACGTGCTTGTTACGGCCTCGACAAATTTTAGAAGCCATCCATTCGGGTTTCTGCACAAAAGAAACCCAAAGCGAAACAGCAGATGGCGACGCCGGGGTTCTGAGCCACTGGACTGACAGAATGGTTCTTTGTGCAGCCCTCACTCTCCCATCCGCTCGGGTTCATTTCCAGCTGATATATGTTTGGCCACTAGGGTAAGCAGCTGCCTCCCTGTCTTCTATCCACGTAAATGGTTGCAAACCGAAATCGAAATCTATGGATTCCGAGCGAGTGAACAGCAAAAGTATTGTTTTACCAAAGGCTTTGGAATTTGAGTAGGTGTTGTAGAATCACTCTTACTTGATTAGATTTGATTTTATTCTTACTTTGTAATGAGGCGTGAAAATCACCTCGAAGGTTTATAAACTAAGATACCAGGAACCTGTATCCAGCTGGATCAGTGTGACTGTTGCTGATACTGATTCCATCAGTGGTTTGAACACGGTTAAATAAAAAAACAGAAGTTATAATGCCGTGGAGTAGTTTTGCTACGCAAACCTAGCTTTAGTGGTAAGTGAAGGACACGAGACATGGTCAGCATTGATCTCAGGGGACCTACAACAGATGAAGGATGAATATCTCGATCAAGGAGTGCACGAACCACCGTTGGGTTATGTGCGAGGTTTCATAGGATATGAAAGTTTGTGTGCATTTTGCTGTGGTTTGTTCGCTTCTCCTCTGTGGCTGTGAGACTCTGGATTTGCGAGTAAAAGCTATCCAACGACTAAACGTTTTCGATTTTCGATGTTTACATAGTTTAGCTCACGCGGGATGGTGCGATCATGTTAGTAATCTGATGGTTGGCCCTCGTGTGCATATGATTTTATCCCGGATACCTTTACTAGGGTATGGAGTTCACTTCAGCAGACTTCGACAGTTATCATAAACGGTTGTCAGATACTACTCACATTTCTGAGTAGTAGGTGACATGCGACTGGCGGTTTCCTTTAATGGTCAAAAATGAAACCTTTTAGAGCAAATAGCTGTACTCAGAAATGCTGTGCGTAATGTTCCATTCATTATGCTGTGTGCTGTCTGGAATCATGATAACACGCTCAAAATGAGACATCATGTTACATGCACGCCAAATTATCCATACCCCAACTGTAGTTCGTGATAAAGAATTCTTTTAAAGCTAACTTCGGTCTTCTGAAATTAAACCAGTACTGCACATGCCGAGCTGTTTTCTGCCGCTGCTGGCCCTATTCGTTGTGAGCACATTGGTTTAATAGAAACCACGTGGAGGTCATCAGGTGACATGAAGACGATATACGAAGAAATGTAGAGCTATTGTGTAGAAAAAGTATCTCGCGCCTTCTAGGTTAGGGTACAAAACAAGCAGTAATTGTTTCGTTGGAGATGTTGAAGGAAATGGCAGCAAACGAGCAGCAGGGCGTTTTTGTTGCCATTTCTGTTCAAGTCAGGATGATTTAAAATTATCTGCGTGCGAAGTTAGATTGTGTACCCTGTGTGTTGACTGTAGTGGGTCCCATTTCCTTCCACCTTCCTCTAAATCGTTCCAATCCCTGTCCACCTTACGTATTCTTAATATCTTAGTGTGCATTTACTGTATTTCGCTGCATGATAATGATCATGAAACTCACGATGGCAGTCCACCGAAACTGTAATATCTTCATATTTGAAAACATAGAGGGTGTAGTGATTCTAGCATACGGGATAACGTAAACAACAGGGTTACACGTTACAGTTTCCGGACAACTGTGATGAGTCAAGCTTCCCAG
>UZAN01045427.1:15563-30554 GCA_900618425.1 Echinostoma caproni
TAGGGTTACGGCTGGTCACTCTTCCCTTGTATCTCGCGAAATGCTCCCATACGACCAAGCGTCTCGAATTGCCTCTGCTGAGGAAGTCCCATTCACTGCCTTCTCATGACGCGGTGTTTTCTCATCACCAAAGTGAAAGGACAGAAAGCCAATATCCGAATTGGTGGACCACTGGTAGTTCACCTAGGGGAGTTGTCCAAAAAACCCTTGATTCCAAACCAACTATGAGGAGACGTACGAACCACACGCACCTTCCAGGTTGCGGTCACCGGCTCTACTGGGCACGTTGGACGTTTGATCCCGTCCAAAGGGCGTAAGATACGATCAACTGGAAACCGGCTCCTAAGGGACTGCGGTTTTCACACATCACTCCCCGCTACCTTGCGGATCAGGCTTTGGTTAGCTAAAGGCTACGGTTGAGAATTCCTCAAGAAAATTCACCTGCCTTGGCCCGGGCAACCTGGTCATATTCAGCCCACAAGCCAATCATGGAGCGTCTTTCTTTTTCATAAAGATTATTGTGCAATGATTTGTTTGGCACACAGTCTGGTCTAAGACGTGTGTGAAAAAATATATAGTAATGGCGGGATGCGGTTGAAGAAGAGGTTACACACACGTACTCAATAAGATCGGTGTGTAACGGATGCGAAGGTTTGCTCATGATGTTTTTGGATAACGAAAGACATGTTGTGAAATGATGAAATGATAGAGAACATCACGAGAAATTCCACTACTTCTAGATAAACATGCCAAGGGTTTGGAAAGCAACTTAAAGTCCTTCTTGAGCATCCCTCCAAAGAGGAGACATATAAGCAAAAAGAAAACAGTAGATCAGGAAGCGAGGGACGGATTGAGCTTTCAGGCGTAGGATGTAAATGATAATTTTTTGTCCTTTCAAATAGAGAATTAACTCGGTCAGATTGGCACAAATTTCGGCTGATTAACATATTGAGACGCTTAACATGTAAGGGTTGGATAATGGTATCATCACGTGTGTTTATCGTGGGGCGGGATTCGAAGAGAGGTGAGAACAGCATGTCTACGCGTTTGGAGGGATTGAGAGTTAAGCTTTATGCGGTGGATCACTCGGGAATGTTAGAAAGACCAAGTTGAAGGGTGCAACTGACAGCTGCCTCGGGGTGGGCGATTCCGACCACAACATTAACTGCATATTTAATAAGAAGGGAATTTCGAAAAGTAGGTCTAGATGAAACATGAGTGGAAGAGAAAAAACGGAGAGACAAGATGAAAGTTTCCGAGTGATCAAATTGATGTCGAACCGTATTCCAAAGACTTGCTTGTTTGAACCAAGTTATCACCAGCTAACACGAACTATCCAACTACCGTAAATGCCCGACAGATTCGCAGAATACACTGTGTTATCTAAAACGAAATACTTGATAGTGGTAGTTGAGAAATGTAAAAGATAGATTTACTGGTTGGTTTTTTGGTTTTCTGGCGTAACCGAAATGCAAACAGGGACGGAACACATCGTGACCCAGACGAACCCAATTGCGGAAAGGATCCAACAAGCTATAGCCCGAGGAAAACTGCGCTCAAAGTATGAGTCAAAGTATGCGATTTATACGCAAGCGGGGCCAAGCATAGGAACGCGTAGAAGCCCGACACGAGTACAGATTCTCAACACAGATGGGGGAGGGGAAAAGAGAATTACCGGTCCACATATTCCAATTCGTGACCGTTGGCATTTTGCAAAACTTTGGTGCACTCCCCGTCCAGAAGGGTGACATTGGTGAGGACCGAGCCACAGATCAGAAATGGGGGATTCTAGCAGTGAGAGAGCGAGGGAGAGAGAGCGAGAAGAAAAACGTCAATGTGACATGAGAGAAATACGCGGGAACGGTGAACAATATAGTTTGCAGACAGTCGCTATGATCGCACCAAACGAAGTGAATGTGGTTGTCGCAGCGTTCAGAATGTGTAAAAAAAAAAAGTGTAATATGAATTTGTTTGTTCGGATATGAAGTAAGCCAGTTTTTGACGGGGCGGGGGGGGGACGATGAATTAGCACAGCCAACCAACAGAGTAAATAGCTCGATTGTGCAATAACTACACAGCTGGTATACAAAAGGCTAAGGATAATTCGTCAACCGGTTCTTATGGAAACCGGACGTTCCGTTTATTTGTTGAGACAGTATCGAGTTAATTTTTATTCCATCCGTTATTAACCGGCCTGCAAGTCCATTCGCCTCATCACTGTCCCTATTAGGTGACTTGCAATCACTAGTTTTTTTTATCCTACAGGTAATTGGTTGGTTTCTGTACAACCGAAACTAATCAATTTTGTTCTTTCACGAAAATCCGGTGCACAAACAGCTATTCGCTCATTTCACGTGACTATCCTGAGAACGGGACAGCTGAGAAACACTGTTTCCAATTTCGGTCGTCTCTCTAACATGTAGCATCCGTACCTTTGAAAACACAAAATTAACAAACTAGTTATTATAGCTTGCTTGTTTCCTTCACTATCCCGTGTGCTTGATGATTGGAGTTTAATGGTTTGGTTTTATTCAGTTATGAACAAAATGAGAATAACACTCTATCCAGGGTGATAAGCTCAGTGGCCTGATTACTATTGAGGTCCGAGGTGCCCGTTTAGGAAAACCTAACGCAATCTAGTTGAGCGAGTCTCATGGTCAGGATTTTTTCATATCCTCATACCGGGTCTTGGTTGGACCACTTGGCACTTTTTTCCACTCATCACTTGCCTCGGCAAACATCACGTACCGGCCGAATCGGTGCAGCACACATTCGATCTTTCAACCAGACAACCAGATATCGAAACGATTGGCAAATGCCAATCGAGTTTTTACCATACAAGCCGACACTTCATCTGTGACGTGTCCACCGGGTGAGATGTAACTGTTCAAATAGCAAAACTTGCCAATTAGAATGAGGTTGCGAGCTTAATCAACCCGGTCTTGCAGCAATACTTTGTCGGACATGGCTAGACTAGCACTCAAACAAGCAGAATAGCTTACAGCTTAGTAGAGCAATGTCGTCTGCATCCTCCAGATCAGACAGTCTGAACTGCCGAGTGACTCGACAGTACTATTCTCGCACGAGGGCAGGGTCTTTTTTATAATGCAATCAGTTAGAAAGTGAAATATAAACGGAGACAGAAAGAAAGCAACCTTAATTAATACCACTGCCTGCAGTGAACTCGGGCGAAAAAAGGTGTAAGCTAGTACTCGACCTCGTCTATTGGTATTAAGAAATCACAAAATTGCAATAAACACCCTTCAGAGAAAGACAGAGCCAGGGTAAAAAGTGATCATCTGACTCGATGGCCGCTTTCAAATCGAGAACAGAAATGATGGGTCTACGGAAGAAGTGTTAGTGTTCTGAAATTTGACGAAGAGTGAAAATGTGATCTGTACAACTTCGACTAGGTCTGAAACTAATCTGGTTCTCACGCGTGCACCGTTCACGTGAGGCGCACAGTCGACGGAGTACAGAACCACAAAGCAGTTTAGAGACAATGTTGATCAAACTCACTCTCTGTCGCTCACACTGGACCTGGGAGGTTTGTCAAATTCAAAACCAACGCTCAACTCCCATCCTTAAAAGTCGATGGAAACCGTCCGTTTGTGCTTGAGGCTTTCTATTCTTTGAGAAATCTCCATTTTGGATGAAGGACCGACGTTGATGAGTGCAAATGTGTCATCGAACTTCTCAATTACCTCGTTTATGTTTGTTTTCCTTGGTACCTCACTTCCTCTCTCGCTTTGCATAATCTCAGTCTATCTTGTCCACCTTCTACGGACGTTATTTCTATGAATGAGGCTGGAGAGTAGGGCTAAAAATTGGACCCATGTTGAACACATGACTGAACATCAACCTTGAACAACCCCCTATATTATTATTATTATTATTATTATTATTATTATTATTATTATTATTATTAACGTATACGGGGTGGAAACAGTAAAACAAAACTGTGCACTCACCTCGAGTGATTCGACTGTGTCGATGGTCGTGTCGGGGACAACCATTTGGATGTCGTTCACTTCCAACAAATCGAAAAGTCGATCAAATGTTGTGATCAGCCTGTGAATAAAAAAACAAAAGAGAATAGAATCTGTTGTGATGAGCCGGCACCGATATGATTTTCAAGAGAAGGAAAATGGAGTACGGTGACCAATGAATGAAGCAAAGTCACATTCATGGGACCGGAGAATGTGGTTTTCCGAAATACTTACCTATCTTAATTTGCCTTTTATAATCTTTGATTAAAGTGGTAAGAAAATTAACCGATAGCAATACACAGTAGCCCAATTGTTGATTACTACAGACAACTTGTCGTTATTCTATCATCTCTAGTGTTTACCCCAGCTTATGATGGAGATGCTGGTTAAGTCGTTCAATTCACCGTCATTGGTGTGCCCCGGAGTTCAAGTCTGTGACTACCAACACCAAAAGTTGATGACAGACAGGTTATCTGATTGAATACCATGTTTATCCCCGTGGCCACGAATGAGTCTCCCGGGTTTAGATACTTGATTCTCACAGCTATCTACTGTCTAATGTTGGTTTGAAGACTAATCCAATCAGCAGTTTCTATTACACACACTTTTGTGATGAACAGCAGACGGGGAAAGATCTTTAATCACGAGTATTTGCTGTCCAATGATGGAAACCAGTAACCTAAGCGAACCACATAAGGGTACGTTGGATTACAAGCCGTATTGAACCGAACGATAGCAAGGCTGCCTACCACCAAAGTTGGGTGGTGGGGCTCGAACCTCGGACCATAGAGTCCAAAACATGTCCATTGACAGCAACTAAACCACTGCGCCACCACCTAGTTCGAACAGTGTAGAGACTGGAAGTATATCATCTGAAAGCAAGAGACAAACAACGAAACACCGGTGAGCATATCTTGCTCAAACTAGCTGGAATCGAAGCATGGGACCGTGGGATCGGTCGATGTATGACTTGGTACAAACTGGGTCGACTATTCAGGTTGGATTGGGCTTCCTGCATCAGTTTCAGCTTTTACAACCGTTAACCATGCAGGTTCGTACACTGGTTTCGGTCGCTGTCTTTTGGCCGCCCATTTGGGTGAACCAGTAGGAGAAAGACAGACGAGTTTTAAGTGGAGTCGAAGAGAAAATGGAGAATTCCGGTAGACTAAGATTGCAAAGAAAATGAAACGACACACGAGCACCACTGTTTACGACACTCAGCCAAATCACTCAATGTCCCTAACCATGGGTTACGATCATCCCCAGATCCCCTACCAGGGAGCCTAACGGGACCTATGTGACCCAGATTCCTGGTTAGGGTTTTCATACCCTCATGCCAGGTCGCAGCTTGACCGCCCTTGATTTTTTCCAACCGCTACCTGCCTGCGCTGTGGCAATCTATATGACGACATGCGCAACACATGTCCCAACCAATGCAATCCGTGGAGGTCGACCATTTACTCCAGTAGGCGACCGTGGTTACCCAAAACTCTGCGACTAACCTCAGCATTGCACGCCCGGCTGCCCCGCCAGATTCGTGCGATGCTGCGTAGACAGCGATATTCAAATACCGACACGGTCTATCTGTATATTACTCCTCGTAGTGGCAAAGTCTCTGCACCGTAGAGCAGGACTAGCCTAACTGCTGCAGCGTATACTCTACCCTACACAGGTAATTGAATGTCGCGACGGCGCCACAGATGTCTCAAGTTGGCAAATGCCAACCGAGACTTCTGTATGCGAGCTGACACTTCAACCGTGATGCGTCCACCGGGTGTAGCTGCTTAAATAACAAAACTTATTCACTTGCTCTCTTACTTCCCCAGGGTGCTGGACCAACACAGTCTTAAAGTAACATTTTACATTTTGAAGGTGCAAAACGCATACCGAACATGGCTACACCAACACTCAAACTATCTAGAAAGGCTTGAAACTTACCTGGATCTTCACTTAGCAGTACAAAGTCGTCCTCATGCTCCAGATCAGACACAAGATATAGAGGGTGATATACAGGATGAATGTATGTACTAAAGGTACTGAGTGATGTGAACCACACCTACGAAAACCTAACCTATTGGGTTGACAGATGCAGTGATCTTGTAACCCAAAACAGTATCTAGACAGAGAGTAGGGACAGGTGAATGACGGTAATCCTCAAGCAGTGAATATAAAACGAGTGAACACAAGTCGGACAGGTTGAAGATGTATGCACGGACAAGCGCACACACACACACACACACACACACACACACATACATACATACGTACAACAACGGAGAACTACTACGTACCGATCAAACAGCGTGGCCGACATGCATGGGGCATTTTTCCGATCGTAATCAAACAGCACGCTGATTAGGGACATAAGCACTTTGGCGTGCAGTCCAACGGACAATTTCAATTCGACTGGGAATAGAAAGCAAAATTGAAAAAGACCATATTAGAGTTCTGCCGTAGACTTTTCTGCACTGCACAAAATACCCATTTGTTCCGCGAGAGAAGTTAGATTAGCGTGTGAGTAAAAAGAATCGGATCAGGATCGAAATGTGAAAAAAATCACTGAAACGTGGTGTAAAGTGAAACTGAATTACCAAACAGTGATATTTCTGGAGTGTAGAAATGAAATCAGTCAGTCTTCGCAGCTGCCCGTTCTATCTCACTAAACGGCTGTGAAACCCGGCAACTTCGATTCGAAGACTGTCGCAGATAAGAAGCCTTCGATCACTGGTGCTTAAGAATCATTCTGAATACGACGGAGGGATCAACTCTCAAATGAAGTGGTCAGAAATCGGTGTTTTAATCTTGTATGGTTGCGGACGCTAATACAACGGCGGCGACTACGGTGGTTTGGTCACATAATTCATAAGTCTGAAAACGATCTGAACCAGGCTGCCTTGGCACAGCCTCCGTGCTCGAACTGGCACTGTTGACACAGTGGACAGCTCAAAACCTGGCTTGGCAAGGTACGAAAGGATACTGGAAACCTTGATCTCCGTTCCGTCTACGGTGTTCGCCAATGGAAGTCAAGCTGAATCACAATCTGCGCTGAATTTGCCGCAGATCGCCGATCGTGGGCAGCGGCCATTCGAGATATCAATGAAGCCGGTTTATCCTCTCCCAGGAGCCAGCCACCTTAAAAACAAGTATATTTCTGGAGCCTCCGAAAACCTCAGTATGGTCGGGGGTGGGTACCTAGGGTTGTAGGTGGTCATTCTTCCCTTGCACCTCGTGAAACGCCCCCATACGACCAAGCGTGTCAAACAGCCTCTGCTGATGAGCCCTATTCACACATCTTTCTGGCAGTGGTCACCGGCTCGATTGGGCACTTTGGACGTTTGGCTCCATTCAGATGGACTGGACGCCGGCCCTCGATAGATTGTGGCTTTTTCACACCGCTTCGCTGTCTTGTGGGTCAGGCTTCGGCCAGCCGAAGGAAATTTAACTGCTTTGGGGCCTGGGCAACATGGCGGTATTCGTCGCACAAGCAAATCATGGAACATTTTCTTTATTGTACTGCGTTTAGCACATACAGTCTAGACTCAGATGTGTGAAGAATATATAAATGCATCATTCTGGAAGTGTTGAAATATGAATTACTATCCGTAGCTGAAAATTTTGCTGACGCATTGTGTAATATATATACATACATATTCGACACAATTACCTTGCTTGCATCACCGGGTGACGTCTGGATAGACAGCTCTTTCAGAGCCAGTCAATGCTGTGATTCAATGTTTTCGTGAGTTAGATGCCACTAACCGCAACAAACGTGACTTGATAGTCTTTATAGAATATTTGATTATAAGTAGTATGTGACTGATTGGACAAAATTTCCGTAAAAGTACACGACCGGTTTCGCGGTTCTTACCGCTCGTCAGGCATGCGTATCCGGTAATCTTTTGTCAGTTCATATACTTGTGCCCAGGAAGCCTAACGAGCGGCAAGAACCGCGAAACCGGTCGTGTGCTTCTAGGGCAATTTTGTCCAGTCATTCACATACTACTTATTACGATATACATATACATAATTCATAGACTTCTGAATCCAGACTGTGTGCCAAACAAATCATGGTATAATAGAGTTTATAAAAGAAAAACGGAAGGTCGTCAAACAGTTTCAGATTTTGAACAGCCATTAACCATGCATGCACTTTCGTGTACTGGTATTAACTGTTGTCTCTGGCCTGCTCGTTTGGATAAAGCGTAAGAAGACTTTAAATTTGAAAGCAGTATCGAGGAGAAAATGGAGAATTCCGATGGCCACTATTTACGACACTCAGCCATATTACCCAGTTTCGCTAGCCATCGGTTACGCTAATCCAGAGGAGCCCATACAGGAATCCTGACGCCAAGTCTGAGTTTCCCAACCCTTGATTTTTTTCCACCCACTATCTGCCTCAGCAATCATCGCGCGTCATGGCAACTGAGTTGGTGGTATGCGTAACATACCCCATCCGAAGTAAGCTAGGGAAGTATTCAAATCACGAAATATACCCATTGACCAAGAACACACAAAGTAGGCGAACAAATGTTTTCGGTGAATTCCTTTTCAGGCCTTCATCAATCACATCTATGTGAAACATTTTCAATAGGGTCAAACAGAAAGGTTATCTGGTCGCTGATAGCATCAGGACCGTCAGTGAAATCCGAATTTAACGCCGCTCAGCTAAGATGCGTGTTCTCTACGTCACCAAATACCCCATGGTTCAACAAAGATAAGCTGTCTATGTTGATCTCATCTATGATTGTCTATCAATTCAAGTGCACCTGTGGTGCAACTTACATAGGTTGAACGACAAGTTAGTTATCTCAACGGATCAGAGAACACAATCCACGCTGGCTCACACAGGGTGGGAGTGGAGCTGTGTCAAGCTCGATCGTTGCTCATCTGGTAGAGACACTTGGTTGAAATGGGCTCGGCATTTGCAATGAGTGATCGAATCTCGAGAGAAATATGGTTTCGGACATTAGCAACCGCAAAGCGGATAAGCATCTGACTCGTGAAGCCTGAGCTGTGTGCACAACAAACACTGATCCAAGCTCTCAAACTCTCCTGGCCAAGGACAGAGTAAATCACTTGTTCACATGACCGTGACGTAATATGGTGAATTTTAGTTACGTAATCCAAACAGCGTACTAATTTGGAGATCTCTCAGGTTCATTACCAAACACAAATTCATTAGCCTTTCTGTTTGATCCTATTGAAATTGTCTCATATGAACGTGATTGTAAAGGCTTGAAAAGGAATTCACCAACAAACATTTGTTCGCGTATGTTGTGTGTTGTGAATCTGCGCTTGGCGTCAACATTGCATGTCTGATTGCCAAACATTTGCTACTCTGCACGTTCCCCGTCCCAATCCCAATCGTATTAGGATACACAAGCTTAAATTATGTGGTTCATCGGTTCATTTATTTTCCCACCTTGTGACGCAGCGATGAACACATTTCTCCCATTCAAAAACAATAAAAATCGAAAATCTCCCTCCAAAGAGACAATTGCAAAGCAAAGTTTGGCCACCACGGAGGATCATGAATGTACAAGGGAACGAGTTGGGACACAAGAGCAGGATGACCAGAGAGTGATTTACCAATCTTTTCCTCAACTTGGAGTAACAGGGTGAGCTGTTCAGCCACACTGGTTCCTTTCTTGCCTCGGCTTGCTAAAATCTCGTTCAGTTTTTTCACTACCACCTCGTGAGTGATCTCCATTCCCTTTTCAAAAGCTTGAATAGTCGGTTCAGCCCGTCCCAAATTGTCCACAGTGGTCCATGCTCCATCCGCATCGAGGGCATCCGGCACTTTGGACTGTTTTTTGGCTGGACGTTCTTTGATCGGCTTTTTCACTTTGATTTTATCCTGCAAACAAGGGTGATTCGGAAATAAACAAACAAAAAAATTACCGTGCTGTCTGTACTCAGATAACTGCTACTCAGATCAATCATTGGTCAGAACATACCGAGTAAGCAGAACAGCACTGGTTAGACTACCAATAAAGTCGACAACGTGTACACGATATATTTGTGTTATTGGGCGCAGGCGGAAAGGGATTCCTATAATTACTAGCATTCTGAGAGATATTTGGTGGTGGTGAGAATTCAGTTTGCTTCAAGTGAAACACGGACTACTACTACTACTACTACTACTCACTTTCTCTTTTTCATCGGTCGTTTTCTTCAGGAAGTACGCGGATGGATCCTGTTGGAACATGGCCCGGTCAACTCCAATACTGCTCGAACTGGAACTGTCACTGTCCCAAAAATCGTCACTGTCACTGTCCTCCTCGGCATCCTCGCCTTCCTCGCCAGATTCACCGGAATCGAAATCGGACTCAGCCGCTTTGCGAGTCGGCTTCTTTTCTGCACTGGGAGCAGCGGCAGCGGTCTAGAACAAGTCGAATCAAATAAAAACAGGAACACGAATCGATTTGGGAAGACAAAGTGCGAAGGGGGGGAAGTGCTAGAAAAATAGTGTTATTTGAACAGATGATAAACGAGGCGGAGAGTGCAGATGAAGTATGAGTGGTACATTAATTCGGGGCAAAATGAAACATTACCTCACAAGTAATCCCAGCGTACATAGTACAGAAGTAACTGACAAGCATAACGGAGGGACTGGTACAGGTCTATCATCCTAATCACCACCGTGCAGCGAAGTGAACTTCCCTGATCGCTGTAAAACACACAATGCATGCAAAGTGAGTGAAAATATGTAAGGTGGACAGGGATTGAAGCCATTTTCGTTGAGGAAAAGAATGTGAACCTCTATGATCAACATACAGAGTACACGGCTCAACTATGTATACATAAGGGCTTCAAGTATTCTGGACAGAAATGACAACAAGAACGCCACTGCTGTCGATTCGCTGCCAAATCCTTCAATGTCTAAAACCAACCAGTTGTGCAGTCTTTCAGAGACCAACCTGGAAGGCGCGTGACACCTACTCCACCTAACAGCTCTGCGTATTTCTTCATGCCTCATCGCCACGTCATCTGTTGACCATCACGTGGTTTCCCCCAGCCCATAGCGCGAATGAGGCGCGGTGCGGTAGACGACAGCTGAGCATGCGCAATGCGTGCTCTAGCTAGTGAAGCCCACCATTCTCAATTCGATGTGCTAGCAAATTTATCCTTCGTAAAATCTCAAACACACGACGGCTTACCTCTAGCCTACTAACCTGTTTGCTCAACCCGATGTGCGCTAAACTGTGTAAGCATGGATTGACCAAAACTTGTAGTCCATGAATATCTGTAACTAGAAACTTCAAGGTTTCACAACCCTAAAACAGAACTGACGCAACGGCTTTGCAATATATGCGACATTTCAATTTCAGTGAAACTTCACATCGTCGCCAAAGGTATTCGAGTTCTGCGTACTCTGCTCAAACCCTGATAGTACATGCGTTTATTTTCTTTGTTACGCTAGCATCATTGGTCGCACTACTAAACAAATACGAGAAGCAATCCACGATAACTACGTCTTGACCACCAAGCTTCAGAGTCGGGATACACGATACTCTTGCAGCATGACTTTGTGCTTCGAACGTGTAAACTGCACACTGATCGGTATAACAGCACTTGTCCGTCTGCCAAATGCGCGTCCATCTGACATTGGAACAGATAGACGATGTCATCGGCAAACTCTAAATCGCACAGCTTTTCTCCAGCTGTCCATCCAATATCAACAATTTAGAGACCATCAGGTCAAACCTTTGAGTCCAAGGCTCCGGTTACGGTTTCTCAAGTAGTTAGTAGAGATATACACTAATGAGAAAACAAACCAATCTATGTATCAACTTGGACACACTAACGATAGTTAGCTCTATCTATGTAACTAAGAAGCGCGAAGGGAACAAGGAGATATATTTCAGATAGAACAAATAGAAGAATCGCACGGAAATCATTCTTTCGTTCAGCGAGAATCTGACTGACTGAAAGCAACGTAGAACGGACACTTTAACTTCTTTCTCGAGCATGACAAATGCACCGGACCGTGTCCATAGTTTTCATTTCAAGAAAAAAAACAATTACACAGAACTAGCAAATTTGCCACAATATATCGATAGAATGTGTTCATATATTTTCCTGGATATATTACTTCCAGGTTGCCCAGATCAAGGAAGGAGGATAAACCCCGGGGCCTCATCTAAAGTCTTTGGATAGACAGCAAGACAGAGGTCAGAGTTCGCAGTCCACGTGGAACCGGTATCCAGTTCATTGGATCATACGCCCTTCGGACGGGGTAAAACGTCCAAGGTACCCAACACACCTCGATGCCCGATTGAGCCGGTGACCACTGCCACAACCAGGAAGGTATCTTTGTGGTTCGTTCGTCTCTTGTTGGCTTGTCTGGAATCAGGGTTTTTCGCCAACTTCCTCAGATGAACTACGAGTGGTTCACCGACCCGGATGTTTGCGTTTCGTCTTCTCACTTCGATGAGAAAACACCTCCGTCACAAGAAAGCAGTCAATAGGGCTTCCTCGTCAGACGCTATTTGAGATGCTTAATCATATAGGAGCATTTCGCAAGGGTAACCAGTCAACTCGACACCCACCCCGATCGTACTGAGGCGTCCGTGCCCGTAAAGAAATAATACAGCTTCATTTTGTGTTTTGACCCTCATTAGGTGGTAAGGTGATTCATTAACTGGTTATAGCATAGGTAACCATAAAGGCCAAGATTTGAAACACCCATGACTGAAAACCCAATACACGCACCAACTTGGATAGTAGATAGCTTAGCCATCTGAGTCTCCGGTTTTTATAATCAAACAGTATATTTCCGTAATTATCGTCTGAACAGAACTTTCACTTGTCACTATCCTGGAATATATATATAAAAAATGAATGCAGAATGATAGGTTACGGGTTCTGAAAACTAATTTATGTGGTTCGCGATCATTGTGGCTGGNCAGGTTTCTATTACCAGCCTATTCCAGCATGAATTTTTCCGGGAGGGGTATCGTGAGGCAGCTTGGTCAGTGTCTGGCTTACTAACACGCGTATCCCGTTACGGACCTCATGCGATTCATCATCTCAATTACGGAGACTAGGGTAGCTTGCGCTCAACTTGACAGTTCACTCTTTCCACTTTTTATCAATTAAGCAATAAAAATATGCATAAGCGAGAAAGAGAGAGAGAGGCTGATCCAAACAGGCACAGTACACGTGAACGGGAAATAACAACATGTAAAACATCCTTTTCCATTTCATCAACACCAGAAGACATGTTGAACATTCGTTGTCGTGTGACTCGTGAAACCGCTCGTGCCGAATTTCTATGGAATTGTTTGCAAAATGACATGTTTTGTTCATCAGACTGCCCACATATGATTTATCGTGTTGATGAAATCGACTAAGTGATCACCTGAAAACTCAAAACAACTTTCTTACAGGAAAAAACGCACACACAAAAGAACCCATCAAAAATGTACCACTGTCTGTGCAATTTGGTGCTAATACTACCTTTCGATCGGTCTGATGTACTTTTATTTCAGATAACAGATAACCAGATTAAACTATATCTCATAGTCAAACAAACTATCCGACGAGAAATATTAGTCACATACCTTGGCGGGTGGCTGTTCCTCCTCGCTGTCTTCTTCCTCTTCTTCTAAATAGAAAGCAAAAAATGAGACCAAACAGACTAAACATACCTGATTGTTCCGCTGTTTCTTCTTCCTGATAATTCTCTGGATGCTTTACGGGGAATAAATGATACCATTTAGGCGGGGGTGAGTTAAGCTTACCTCACGAAAATCTTTAATAATTCCTTCAAAATCTCGATTGTATTTTTTCACGCGCTGTTTCAACACCGTCAGTGCCCGTGCGGCGCTTTTGCTCAATTCTCGTTTCTTTTCCCACGAAGCATTCACGAAATCTTCCAATTCGGCTATACAGCGCACATAGAATGCCGGTGTTCCATCCATTTCGTTCATTTTTACCGATTTGCTGTACACTTTGATCAAATTCTCGAAATCTGTAAGGTCATTTTTTTGTGTGTGTGGATGAGGTGAACCAATATTGTACCATCGAAAACACTCGACATATCCCGAATTTTCTTATGATTATTCAAGTTCTTAATAATGGATTGCATTTCCTCAAATCTAAAAAACAAATCAGAACGTGACGAGCTGTGTACACTTACCGCTTATCCCGAGCACTCTTGACCACACGCTTTCCTTCCTCCTCCTCATCACTCTGATAACGCGTAAAACGGTTTTCAACCCGTTGCACTGGCTCATCATCGTAGTCACTTTCCGAGGAGCTAATCGCTCCGGCAAACATACTCGAAGTCATGTTGAATCGGGAGCTGAAAAATTTACAATATTGTATGGTGAAATGAATGCGGTAAAATTATCAAGTTTCATAACCTCCCAATCTCTGTATAGATTAGACAAGCTATCAGAAAAGCAAACTGTTGAAACTATGAACCCCTCTAAATAATTGATTTGTTTCGTTTCAAATAAATTGATTTAATCTACGACATAAGATAACTCCTAGACGGTCCGTTTGTTTTCATTGAAAAACACATTATGCACAGCCCGAAACGATAATCCATACGGAAAAGCTCGCAACAAAGTTTACCTGACCTACCATTGTGTAGCTTAACGTTCCACACATTTCCTTCTCTAAAGTATTGTATTGCATTGCAATAACTTCTGTGGGCATAAAGCCTACATTTCAGTTAAAAACAAACAGGTTGGAGCGAGGGAAAAAGTTCAGTTCAGTTCAGTTCTTACAACCATTAACCATGCACTTTCGTGTGCCGGTTTTGGTTGCCCAGTTGGATAAAGCAGCAGAATGATGATTAGAATGTTGAGACCAGATTCAAGCAGAAGATAGCACATTTTCGTGGATTGAATTTACAAGACTTTTGGGCATGACATACTTCGCGGTTGCCCACGCCGATGAAGGAGTTTTTCTTTGAGGAACCCTAACCGGAGCCTTCGACTCAAGAGTCTAACCCACAGGGCAGTGGGGCGTAAATCCAACGCGGGAGCCT
>UZAN01045428.1:0-21276 GCA_900618425.1 Echinostoma caproni
TACCTTCAGTTTTCCCTTCATTCCCCTACTGCTTCATCCAAATTAGCAGCTAAAAGACAGCAACCAAAACCGACGCACGATAGTGCACGGTTTGTGGTTGTGCAGACTGAAATAAAATGATACGATGAAGAACTGTGAAAGACACTTTACCGACCTACCTTAAAATGAAGAGCAACGCTTGAGTATGGTACACTGAGCTGAGTCAAATACCATCTTCAGACCAAAGACAACTAGAATTGGTGGACCTAGAGAAGAAAGATAAGGGGACAGAAATATTTTAAAAGGTCTTACGCGTATACTGCTCATGTATGGCAGGAAATCAACGAGTCCACTAACAATTTCAGAAGCTGTTGATCAAAGCATTATATCTGGGTGGTTTTTATCGGAGAATCTTTCGTTCAAATTGTGAAGGTATCCATATCAGACTACTGTTCTTGAGAATGTGCCTTTCCCACCGATTCCCAAAACTATTAACCTTTGGAGGCCACATATATTGCGCGAAATGCTTTAAAAGCCACTCGTGCTCCCCCTCCTCTCACGGGGTTTCCGTGTATCTCCACGATCATTTCATCCAGAATGTTGAAATGTCCAGTTCTTGTCATGCAGCAAACACACCCACACACAAGAAATTTACTGCAGTTCAGTAAAACTCTGAATATTGTACATAACCTTCTAGAGCGGTGCGAAGTGCTTTTAGGGTCACTGTAGTAGTTGTAGTAGTGTAGACAATAGTGTCTTTGTATCGGCCATGAATACCACAAAATTATGATTCATAAACTCGTTATCGGTTGTTGTAGGCTTCATTTCAGTGTACTGAAGAATGTCACTTTGGTTACCGCATTAGAGAAGCGATAAATTTTGGTCTACTAAGAACTCGTGGAGATGTAATGATCCGCTCAAGGCGCGTAATGAACAACTTCGTAGCTAATCCATCTCCATACAGCCTGGAGAAAACTAAGGGCATAAACCAAACAGATATTTGACAAAGCCGAAACCTGCCCAGGGTAGAGTCCAACCGGATTACAAATGTAATGAAGTTTAAGAGTTATCATTCATCTTGGTTAGTGTGTTTGGTGAACACAGCAAGTGGTCCAAGCTACTCCGCATTCGAATCGCACTAAGATGAGAAATGAACACTGGCTGACATCCAACCAGACGCAGCACAGAGAAAAATGGGTGGAAGAACTCAAGGCTTGGAATAAGGATTGGCAGAAAGTCAAATTCAGTGATGGGAAGAAATTCAGTTTGAGCGATCCAGATAGCTCGGCATGCTATTGGCATGACCTACAAAGGGAAGAACGAATGTACCACAAGCAAAGCTTCAAAATAGATCCATTTGAGGGCATACGAAAACATTACAGTGGTAGGAAGAAGTACTTTAGATAAACTAGACGGAGAAATGAAGGCAGAAATTTACGTTTGAACACCCAATAATTGTTTTCGTTCCATCTTCTATTGGGACAGGTCGAATGAGTTCTTTTTAACAAGACAGTAATCCCATTCACATCAAGAAAAGTTGGCTTTTACACCAAAATTCGACTCCTAGACCGAGCCGTCCCACAGTCATGATTTAAGTCCAATAGAAAATGTCTGGGAAATCCTCGCAAGTTTTTCCATCCAAATATTGCTATATTGTATTTCACATGGGTTTAAGTTCAGCTTATATCCCAAACAAATCAAGGTTTTATAATCTTTAGAACAAAGCCTTGTAGAAGAATGAAAACAATTAAAATTAGGACTTAGGATCAGTAGTAAGCCAAAGGATTATATGTTACTACTTACAGATAATGGATGTTGTATTTCTTTAAATGTGGTTCTTTTCACCATTCATTAAGACTGGCCGTAAAAACGACGTGGATCGCTTGGGAGCGAATATGCAATATTCATTAAAGTGAAGTCAGTTTCTCTTGTGAATCTGATGAGTGCTGCATGACAAATTTTTGGAAGGAGGAATAGGTGTCCTCAGAGACTTTTCGAACAATAAATCTTTCGCGTCAGTGCCCTTCCAGACCAAGAATTAAGGTCAACTGCTAGCACTTGCACACACGGGGCAAGAGCAATCACAGAGAGCAGCTGAATCTTGGCTTAAGGGATTCAACCTATCGTTCCGCACAACACTGCTGGATGTGAATCAGTGTGCCGTCAAATCCTTTGATCACTTCGTATACGCCTAGTTCTTACGGTTCGGTATCTCTAGACAGAAAAAATATTGCGAACATTACACATGGACACCGCCTCCTCTAGCTCGCTATGTTTGCTGCTCTCGGTTTCGCCCAGTCCTTCCGCAGATTGAAGATGGACAGGCATTCAACAGAGTCATACGTGGCACCATAATCGACCTTCGGAGGAATGGTGCTGCGAGCCTTGAACAAGGTAACGGAAGATGGGCAAATCCGTCAGGCGTGTGTTGGCTGTGCACCAGAGTCAATAGTTATTTCGAGGGACATTTGAAAAGCTTCTTGGATTATCAGTCATTTGGTAGATGACAGAATTAAAAGGCTGAAGGGAAAGTGAAGCCAGATTTTCAATTTTGGTTATGGTTAGATGTATACATTAGTTTCCTTGTGGCAATTAACTTTATTCACAGTTTGAAATTGAATTCTTGGAAACAATTAAATAGTAATTGATGAGCAAATGAGGAGTCGGGGAATTTCGACAAGGGCGATGGTAGGATTTCAGCAGATAATACACGGTCATTTGTACAGCTTGATTAGCTCAAATAAAAACAATGGAAATCATTGCGGTGACAGTTCTTTTATGCTGTGCCGTCATTAATAATTGCGTACTGTCTGTGCACCAAATAATGACCTATTAGATCCTTTAGTAAATTTTTGTTGACCAGTTGTACACTCATTGGTGACAGTTGCTTCTTTTTCACTTCCATTTGTGACGTTTACGGAAAAACTCGAGAACCGCTGTTTTTGGCTCATTTTTGCGGTACTGTTTTGATCCGACACCATCAATCTGGATTCTATCAAAACTCCCAGCTGAAGCGGAATATCATTGTCCTCAATTTTGATTGTAACTCATTTTCAACACAATCATCATTTGCAATACAATTGCCAAGCTCGGCGAACAATTGAACATCATATTATACCACCCGAGCTACAAAAACAACAATCAACATCGTTGTTTACCAAACTGTCACAATCATTCGTGTTGCGCGAGTAACCTATCCAGACCCTATGTGGAGCGATGGAGAAAAATACCTAATTAATTGATTGTTCAAAGGATGGCCAGGATCCGAAAAATCCTTTCTGTTAGTCCGACATGAGCATCAGAAAGTTTTGCGGCGGAACCATGAACGAAAATTGAGGAACCGCGGTTAGCAAGCATTGGAACAATTAAAAAATTAAGTGAAGATCAATGGGGTTAGATGCCAATATTGATAAATATTCTCCAACAAAAGTAACCCACAAAGGCAATTCAATAGACCGATATCACAGAAGTCATTCTAGCAAAGTGACACCTCGAAGCCGCGGCACAAGATGTGCATACTCGGAATGTTCAGTGATCGGTAATGAGTCACCATATTTTAGTTCTCACTCGATTGCTCGAGGACGACATTCTATGGTGTTTAATGGCAGACGATATTTTACATACCAGGTGCAGTCTTCACAGTTTACATCACGGCTCACGTCCCACCACCGGTGCAGACTTTTCTTTGCTAGTGATGGACCGTGATGCTATGCGCACAGTCACGTGATAGGCAGGGATCAGTCGACTCGCATTCCTGATGTGGTCTGATATTGAGAACATGTGTTGCAGGTCAATAGATGGTGTAAAAATTTCACTGATCAGCTAAAACCTAGCTTCTAGCCACATGAGTATTGTTTATCCATCGAAACTGCTGTAAATCCACTGGTTATTCTCAGTATGCTTAGACAAGGACATGGAACAATTTCACGTATAGTACTGGTAAATCTTAATTAGAAATGTACCAGCCAGGTGGGCATGTATGAAGGTACTGCAGATGAAACGGTATGAAAAGACACAGACACTATTTTGATACAGAAGACAGTATCAAAAGTGAACAATGTTTTCTGAGACTGGCGGTGATTGTGAAACTGTGCTAACGTATGATGGCGTTAAAATTCTGACCGGAGTATTCAGGTGATATAGGTCTCTCTGGGCTTTCCATTTGGTGATATTTTGACCAGCCTAAACCGCGGTTAGAGACAGTGTTTGATGTGGTTGAGTGTAGTCCACGAAAATGCTTGTGCACTTTCGACCTCTTACACAACTCTTGTCTACCCGCATTTAGCATCCTCATCTTGGTACCATTCTCAGCTGTTGACCTTTGCCGCTTACTTGATCCAATTGGTACACGAAGGACGAGCGGTGGTGGTGTTACCAAGTTACCGCCTCGGAGAACGTGTGTTCGAATCCCACCACTATCGCCTAAATTTCTCCATCCTGTATTGCTTGACAGTCCTTTGATTGACCGCTTTCCCCTACCTGAAAATTGTATCATTATATAATAATACGAAGGAAGTAAAATTAAAAGAAAAAAGCGAAGCAAAAAAGTGTAAGTTTTATAGTCGTGAAAACTGAAATTGAATTAAAAATGAATAAAAAGAAGTTGTCCTCACCTCAACTAACATTTGGATCTGATTTCTTGTTCTCACCAAAAATGGTTTAACGACCTACGAGAACAGGTATGAGCGGTTGGGGTTGGGAAGAAAGGATTATGACGCATTGATCACTCTGTGTTCTAACACTTCGGTATCATTTCAGTACAGCCTAAACAAAATCCTTCTTGTAATACGGACTGTTCCTGTCCCCAAAGATATCGCACAATGCTGACTTCCACTCTGTAGTTATATCAGCCACATATGATTAATTCCGAATGGTCAACTTATACCGGACTGATGGGTTCCGGTACAGCATTTGTTCTCGAAATTAGTGAATATTTGTGTCATATACTGTTGGTTATTGAAGAGTCAGAAAATTTAAGTTAATCTTAATTACTCTGCCTCTGGGACCCTCGAGGGTTCATCTGGTAGGTATTTACACACATGGGTATGTGGTTCATTGTAGAAGGTTTTAACTGTCAGATCACATCAGATAAGAAAGTTGTGATGGGCAACACAGTGTCTGAGTTTGGCATAAGTTACCGTTGAATGGATAGGCGCTTCACCTATCACCGCACATAATGAACACCTGAATGGGTGAATAAAGAACTTATTGAGAAGGCAAAATAATTAAAGAGGTTTGAATGCGATGGAAATGTTTATGATAACCGACAAAGAGCACTGGACAGCTGTTTCGTTCTGTTTGGAACTCGTCAACAGTGCGTACTTTTTGTATCCCTGTCAGGACTAGAACCGCGAACATTCGGGTCGGGAATTAGCCCAAATGGGCTAATTCAAACATTGACCATCTAAATTAAAGAGGTTGTTCTGAAATACTGTTTTTCCGGGATGAAATCAAACGAACTTCTCTTGTTGAAATTGGGTAATATCTAAAGGATCCGTTCTTCATAAAGAATAAGATCTGGTGAACTCTGTGACCGAGTACATCAGAAGCATTTTTCAGATCTATGAAAAGTAAAATGACCATTTCGCAGCACTTTCATTTGTTATCCAGAAACGTTTCGTAGATCAAAAGTGGGGTGAATACAGTCTCTCACAGGTCTAAGATCAGTTTACTTGTCATACGTGGTTGTTAATCAGAAGTCAAATTAGTAACATCGACGGCTGAGGGAAATCCTAGCTAGTTCTGCTGAGTATTCACTTTTCGGAATGCCTAAAGCATATGCTTGGAAAAAGAGCACTCATGTCAATTCCTGTAAATTGGAATGATAAACATTTGTCATACATTCCAAGTTAGTTTCTCCATCTTGGATTCCATTCAAACAGGCGATAGAAAGCATTCTTTCCAGTGGGACTTTTCTTCAGCGAAGAGAACTGTTTGCATTGGGAAAAGTACAGACCACAAGCCCAATGTCAATCCGGAGCTAAGTATTCGCACTACGGTGGTTTGACCACAACCGCTTCTTTCCAAAGACAGAATGTTTTGTAATTCCATTGTTCTTCACTATCGTGAATAGGTCATTAACAGTCTAAAATGATGGTTCGAGTGCTTGAAAAACTCAACTTTTGTAGTCGGATTACGGCCCGGAGAGTGCACTTCAAAAAACCTGATGGTTGGAACTCAATAGAGCAATCAGTTGCTGGTATCCAAACTGGAATGACCTTTTGTCGTTTAGGCAATGCTAGGTCAAAAGGTGACAACATTTATCAAGCAATGGAAATTTTCGACAAACGTAGGGCTGTGATCTCTCTCTCGCTCGCTTGCTGTCACCCACGAATGGTGTTTTTATAACACACCTAGATCGATCGATCGATCGATCGATCGATCATCCCTATCCGCAAACATCACATACGAAGTTCGCAAGGATAAGTGAATTCACTTAACCAAATAAAAAGTAGCAAACGTAGACTGGGTTTTCATGCTACTGACAGGCGAAAGACAGCAGTGAAAACCCGTACGCGGAAGTGCAAGATGAGGGGTTTTGTACATTTAAACTGAATCTGATAGTCGAACTGACCTAATAAAAAATCGAAATGATATGTAAACAATCAGTCGCATAATTACAACTTTTTCTTTGTGGCTCATTACCTCTGAATAGAATGTGGTATCTTTATGCGATACAAAATGATAATTGTCGGTCAACCCCACAATGGTTCGTTCCGCGGAAATCACAGAGTTGAAAAGGTAACGACCCAGGAGAATGAAACTGTCATGCGTGCTACTGAAATCCAATGTCTGAATACCCATACGCAGCAATTATCTAGCCCTACAGTGTACTTTATATCTGCAGGGTTGTATCGCTGTAAACATACATATATATTATACGCTTTCCTCCAGACTGTGTGAAACAATTCACGGTACACTAGTCGTTATATCAAAGAAATCGGTCCATGGCTTGCTAGTGTGCCGAATATTATCAGGTTGCCCTGGTCAAAGCAGGTGAATTTTATTGGGGATTCAGAACCGGGACCTATGACTACGGAAAGCCTGACCAGCAAGACAGCAGGGTGCTCTATGAAAACTGCATTCCCTTTGGGGCCGGTTTTCAGTTCATCGTACGATACGTCAAACTTCCAAGGTGAACAAGATACCTCGATGCTCACACAGGCCGGTGACCACTGCCACAACCAGGATGGTGTATGATTGGCTCGTGCGCCTCCGATTGGTTAGTTTGATATCAGGGTTTTCAGAAAACTCCTCCAAGGGGTTCACCAAACCGGTTTATAGTTATGGATGTTGGTTTTTCGTTCTCTCTATTTGATTTGGAAACACCTCTGCCACGTGAAGTCACACCCACGTGGATATGTTCAATTTATTGACTTTGAGATAGAAACCGATAAGTAGTTTGTTCTAGTTACTCCATAGGAAACGATACGTGAGCTTTATAGATCTATAAATCATTAATTTGTCTAGGAACACAGTACAGGTAATTTTCAAAAAGGCAGCTTGACCGTAGCTCAGTGACGCAATCATCAACTTTGCGCATTCAATCAGCAGAATTCCAGCCCCTTTCAGGCATGAATATCACTCAAGCCTGTTGTTCATCGCCTTTTTTTGTCCACCGGATTAGAATATGAGAACATAGAGGGACGTGAATCTCAAATCGTGGATATTGCTAAGTTGACCAAACAGTAGTGCTACTATTGGAAGAACCGGTTCACCAATCAACCGCACCTGTAAATTGATGGACTATGGTTTGAAAATATTATCACAGATTTATCAAAACAAACAAACTTTAGACATTCATTCACACAACTTGACTTGTTACGTACACCAAGTTCTTCTCATAACTGAGACAAAGTTGACCTTACTCTTAGGGATGAGAATACTTTCTAGTCAATCATTATCAAGTCTAATGTCAGAGTGATTACATATAGAAAGACAGTGGTGGCACTGCTGTTAAAGGGAAACTTCCCTAATGGGAATAAAAACCTTACATCTTCTGAAGTTCACCTTTATCTTTTTTCCCATTGCCGAGCTTTCGGTGAGCTCAATAAACCGCATCGGCTCAACTCCTCTTGCTGAGTTCTGTACCACGCATTTCTTCTCCTTCGATCAAATTGAGTTTCAGCTTGTATCTACCTTTGTGGGAACACCGGTCTAAGAGAGCGACAGCTCACTTAGGACCAATCACGTGCATTCAGAATATGCGTTGTTTTATCGAAGTTCATCTTAATTTTGTCTTTACCGAGCCAGCGAAGGTATTGAAAGCTAGCGTCGGTGGAAGGTCCCAATATTCTTTAAAAGAAAAGCAGGTTCACTCAACGAAGTATATTGGAGGTGGAAGAGTTGTGGTGATTCAAAGCTCCTAAATAACCTCAGATAGAGCGTCACGAGATAGGATTTCATAATCAACTGTCAGGATCCAACATTTTGGAACAATCCAATTTGCCGTAGCTCATTTAGGAGCAGCAACATTCTAGGAACAGGTATGCCGGTTGGTTCATACACGTGCTTGTTCGGTGATCTTTTCGTGTGCATATCATATAATCCAGTTGATCTCTTCAAATAACCCAACAAAGCTACATTCTTGACCTTCTCCGTGCATCTCGGTAGCGGGAAATTACGGCAGCTGATGACAATGCGTGATTGCGATTACCGATCTGCAAGGGATCCCAGTACAACAGTGGATTTAATTTTCATTTAACTCACATTTACTTGTAAGCGGTGTTCGAGTTTCGCTCTGATTAGAGGTTGACATTAGTGCATAGTCACCTTCCAGTCTGGGATTTGAACACCGCACCCGTTATACAGGAGGCGTGTGTGATACCACTGTACCAACCAACTCATGTCAGGGCTGAACCAAATTGCCCATTCATGTTTATTCGGGTGTCACCTTCAGACACAGTCAGTTCATTTTGACCCGACAGCAACGAAGGGAGACACAGGTGACTACCTGTTAACCGCAATCGAATTTCATTTCCTTTTACTGCCTGGGGAATTCCCACCGTACCCCATCCCACTCAAGTGTCAAGAAAGGTTAAAGCATCGTAAAGTTACCGGACGATTGAAATCCACTCAAAATTGACCCTCAGATAAACTGGTTAGTGGAAATTTTCATCGATCTGTTGTGGGTAACTGGTAATTGGATCGGTGAGAATCGGTGTGTTCGATAAAAGTACATCTGATTTGCATTTTTTCCATCGAATGATTGAAATCGTGCTCACCACAATCCAAGTCATGACGACACGGTGTATGTGCGAACGGCAAATTGAAAACATCCAGCCAGCCAGCCAGCCAGTCAGTATGTGAATCGAGAGGGTTGTGCTGGACTGGTTAAGTGAACAGATGTGCGGAGCGCACCCGCGCGCAGGCGAACATCAAGTTGTCAATCACTGGACCCCGGTTGATCAGGCCTCGACAACAAACTGTCAACAAGCCACGTTCACTTGGTCAGACTGATCAACGCATACAGCAGTGGCAGGCAGATCGATAGTTCTGCAAAGAAGTTCACAGTTGTGGGACTTGATAAGTTGAGATCGGATACCAAATGGGTTGAGGAATGCCAGATTGAGATTCCATTCAGAAGGGATTCGAAGGTATGCGTGAATGGGAACGTGCGATGCAGTTAGAAGCATCTATCGTTCATGGATCATTTGATCTGAGTTCGTTTGACAATTCCGTTGAGCATTGCAATCAATTCACACCTTAGCTGTGTTGCTGAAATCTATTATTTCACATCGGGATTATGCGCATATATATATATATGTATATATATACATATATATATATATATGTATATATATATATATGTACATATATAGATTCACAATGTTGTGTTCAGGACGAAGTTTTAAAGCTTGGATGGCCACTAGGTTTTTCGGAACGATCGATGCGAAATAGTGCAGTCATCGAACAACTGTGTTAGACAAGGAAAATCAAATTAATTTTCAACTGCGTTCTGACCGCCGTCAAAATACCCATATCTGCTACCCAATCGAGCATCCAGTACTGATTGGGCATTGTATACACACGAGGAAGCACGTTGCGTTGAACTGAATCCTGTCAGGGATGCTTTTACTATTCATTGCTACACTATAGTTTCCATCGGAAAACAATTCGTTTTCTAATCTAATAGACAACGAATCGCATGTGGTATCACCGAACCGCGAAGTCAGTTAGAACGAAACAACAATAAATATCTGATATTGCGTCCAATACTGCTTTCACTCAAATCACTACTACCCAGTGCCACAGAAAGTCTTTTCAAAATTGTATGGAAGTCTGTGAGAAAATGCAGAGTTTCGGTTTCAGTTTTTACTACCGCTGACCGTGCACTTCCGTGTGCCGGTTTTGGGTGCTGTCTCTTCGCGCGCTGTGATCGTCGTTAGTTTTACAACTTGGAGAAGCAATGGTTGAGAATTTCTTGTACGTGTGTTCTAACTTTATATTCGATTCATCCTGTAGTCGGACATTCCAATCTTCATTTCGCTCTTTTATCCAAATGGGCAACCAAAAGACAGCAACCAAAAACCGGCGCACGAAAGTGCATGGTAATGGTTGTTAAAAATGATAGTCAGCCAAAAGGAGGATGGATTTTGTGTAAAACTCAGTTTTAGATAGCCGTATTCAAATATTTCAACCACATGAAACTTGCCTTCACGTCTCCGACACTTGCGATCAATTACTTGTAAATCATAATTGGCACTAGCCTTGTTGTTTAGCATGATCTGTTCACATGCGTTTTTCAATCAAGCATGTGTAATGTTAAACCCTCAAAAGGAGGATTTGGAATAGTGTTTGCAAGTCCTCAACCAGTTATGTTCATTGCTAAAGAAAATACCCTTTTAGATTTGGCAAATGCGAATAGTGGTAGCTTTGAAAACACTTCTACTTTTCAAACATTAGTTTCTATTATTCTATCCTTAACGTTCGTCATGAAACAATCGTATGTAGCTTGTCAACACCGATTCTATATCATTTAACGAGTACAGTGCTTACTTCCTTGTTGGATACTCCCTTTCATGAATACATTATTAAATTTCACGGTTAAAGATTTGTATTTGGTTTGGCTTACTTCCGAGCTTTTTGGTTGGAAACAATTAGCATATCGTCTATCGACCAGAAGCTCAAGATTTTGGTAATGGAACTAAAATTAGGACATATCTCTATAAATTTGCTAAGACGGCAATGAAAAGTCAATTGTAGAATGATTAAAATAATATTCCGGGTATGGATTAGACAGAATAAGATGTCATCTCCCAATTGAACGAAAATCCGATGACGTAAAAGATGCTGTTTCGTAATGGTACGTTTGAATGCTGGAGCAGCCTAAGGATTGATCTTAGTTGAGAGTGTGATATATAGAAAACCTATGGCCGTTGGTGACAATTTAGTCCAGATTTACTCCAAAGCATCTTATCCGATGAAAGAGAGCGTTTCGATTGGATATACACAGTATGATCAAGAATTTCGAATTCATCAACCTTTACCCAGATTTGTGGAAAGAGAATAAATGTCTCCGTAAAAGATGCGAATACGTTTCTGATAGATAGGCTGACTTGAATGGTGAATATTTAGGAACAAAGATTTGTTTAGCATCTTACAACTCAATTTTATGGTAATGAATACGAAAATCAGTAGTTTTCACGAAGAAGACGGGAAAACAAAACAGTCAGCTGATTAGCCAACAGGATTAATTTAAATTTTTACACGTTTTACTGTCTGCACCAATTTGATTATTATACCGCGATTTACCTAGCTTCGGAAAAGCTTCCAAAGATGTCTCATTTGAGTCGTGTAATGCAGCACGGACAACAGAGTATGACTGTGTTTCAGCGACTACCACATCGTTATTTTTCATCACAATATCTGTTCGATTGGAAAAGATGTACGCATACATTATTACCGTTCCTCAAATTTGTTTTAAACGTTCATAATCACAGACTATTGACTTTTGACTTGAACTGACTTTCCTTCGGACTTCACCTTTACGCATAATCCTCAGTTCATCCAGTCAACCATAGACTCGAAAGCACTAGACTTGAGTTTCGCCCTTATTAGAGCTCGTCATTGGGGCATGTCCACCGTCCCGTCCGGGCCTTGAACTCTAGACGGTACGTGTATTCTGACTGCGCCAACCAGCTCATACTAGGGATGAACCGAATTGCCAATTCATGTTTGTTTAGGTGTCTTCTTCAATGATAGTTAGTCAGTTTTGATCCGACAGCAACGAAGGAGATACAGTCGACTCGACTGAATGAGCTGAGGATTGTACTTGATGGTAAAGTCCGAAGGATAGTCAGTTTAAATCAGTATCAATTAGCCCACACCACTACTCACAGGTAACTGTGAGTTAAATGCGAATCTTATCGATTTCGGGATGCGCATTCACAAAGTTGAAGGCAACAACAATAAATCATATCGTTCCTGTTACCAGCCGCGGAACTGATCAGAACGAAATATCAGAAGTACTAGCCATTCTTCAGTTCGCGTAGATCAATAGGCGGGTTGCACCAATTCATAATCGTGGACACCAATTAGATATACAGGTGCCCATGGACTAGGAAATAGTTAAGTACTATGTATAAAAACTGGATGTAATGAAGTGACAGAAAACTTAGTCTGGTGGTGAAGATATATTTCGTACTAGATGACTATGTGTGCGAAATAGGTGGCAAAAAGAAAGACGCATCAATGCAATGGTACTGTATCTTTTACCAGACTTTTGTTGACATAACTTCAAGCCTGTTAAATATGACCCATTTGTAACGGCAATCCAAACAAGATCTAATATGAATCCTTAGTGTGAAATAGGTGATTGGTCGTGTTAGCAATCGTATATCGAGTACCCGGCCTTGTCGATAGATCACGGGGATTCGTGTATCGAATACCTGCCCCAGTGTATCTCGCGGCTACACGGGTGACAAGCCACATAAATCCGTAAGCTCGGAGTGCCGTTGGGCATCACGACTTCGGTGACGAGGATGGGATGATTCCCCCCAGAAGCTTAGACTCCGACGCACTGAGGACAGTGAACCAAAGGTTCAGTGAGTTGTGTAGTTTCACGTCCAAAGGGCACTGAAAGTTCTGCAATGATGTTGATGTTGGTCTAGTTGTAGTTGCGCTCACGTGCGTGTTAGGCCGAGGACCCCAGAGGCGTTTAGCGTCTCACTCGACTGCAGGCCACAATAGCCCTGAATGCTTCGTGAGGTCGATCGAATGATTTGTCGAGCATCTGCCTGGATGTTTGATATCCATCTTCCTCTGCCGTTAGCATGCACGGTTCTATTGTCTCTCTAGCTACTCCTTTACGTTAGTGTAACAGATAAACCAGATTATACCTTCTTCGCAAGAGAGTTTAGCGAAGAAGCTGTCGAACTGCCGTTTGTAACGCCAATATTCGGTAGCGGTTACATCGAAAGAAATGAGTTTCAACCGCGGGAATTCTAAGCCATGAAGACTGTCATGCCTGGGTACGGATAGTTCTCTCCACTTCGGGTACACTCTCTCGTAGATAGGTTTCCAACCTTTCCTCGTAGCTTGTCTTGGAACACCGGGATGCTGCGTCTTCTGTATCGCTGTTGCACTCAATCTCTGCTTAGCGTCGGCCTCGCAGAGTTGTTGTCGGAGGACCACTTCTTTTACATCACATTCGAATCTGGGTCTATCCGTTACTAATAGTTAGGTGGTTCAATGCTTCATCCAGTCGTCACTTGAGTGAATCGATGGTTTGGTGCACAAACAGCTTGAAGATGAAGAGAGTTCCAGGTGTTACAGACTCTGAGACCGAAAGAATTACGCCTTACGAGACCGTCGTAGGTACGAGTTACTGAACGACAAATAATAGAGCAATTCACGGAGTGAGACCACAAAGATACCGAGCGGGTAAACAGGAGGGCGGTTAAAACAACTGTTAAACGTTGAGTTCATAAAAGAGAAGGAAGAAATGAGAAAAGAAAAATAACGGAATTAGAAAAGTAGTGTGTACAAAAGCTGTTGGATAACTGTCACACCATTAGCACACAACAATAACTACAAAATAACAACCACAAAATTAAACATCAATGCAATACCAGGTTCACAGCTTGCACTTAATTATAGTTTATTACTTAAGGATGACATCTGAACAAGTTGGAATTGTGTATCCTAGCCATCCCCAGTATTTGCCAATTGGCACAGTCGTCATTAACGCAATCTATACGATGGGTCTGAGGTTCAAGTCCCGGCCGGGCTGGTTGACAGGCACCACTGAAGTGCTATTACAAGAGCAAAACTGGAGTCTGGTGCATTTTAAGCGTAAAATTGACTGAAGAAACTGTTGAATGAGTGAAGGTGAAAATTATAGAAGGATCAGTTGGAATTCGGATGTCTAACTTTCAGCATGCATTGTCATAATTCACTCAGATAAAACTAAGTAGATTCAAATGTATTTCTTTCTTGCTGAAACTATAAGCAATGTATACCGATTTTCGATTTACCGATTCGAGCAACACATGCAAAACCGAACGATGTAATTCCTTTCACAAACACGTATAAGACCAGTTCCAGACGAAATTATAATGCTGTGAGACGCACAAAGTTACTAAATAGTGATATATGCGACAACTGAAAATAGGATATTCCGGTGACTCATTTTTCAGAGAGTTTATAGCTAAGCTGAGAACAAAAATAAAACGAATAACTAGAAGATGGTGCGAAAATATTGGTCATTTGTAATTCTGACAACAGGAATACGTGAAACTGACCTGTCAACACAGGTTGATTAGCCAACATCAGAAAAATAATTTTACCACATCCGTTGATTTTTCAATTCAGTGCTGATATAGACAAATCAAATCAAAACGGGTGTCAGAAAGGACTTCTTGAATGAAAGATCATGTGACTGGGTAATTGTATTGTCACATAGAAACATAGAGAAATGAGCAATTACCATTGGATCAAGGTGAAACTATACCGTGCAAGTTTCCAACTTGCGATAAATCATGTTCACTTGAGTACGTATGGCAATTTTCGTTTTCGATCAAAATGAACACAAACGAGTTTTGAATGCCAGTGGACACAGCAGGAACAACGACAGAGAGAAAAACAAATCGGTAGAAATGTGACTCATCCTGTGCAATAGCATAGAAACACATCACAGGGGTCAACGAAGCACTGAAGGTTATATACCTTGTTGGGTACCCACAAGGATTCAACGAGACTCGATACATATCTACCACTGAGTAACATTCAGCGCATTGACGCTCGATCAAGGCCGCTCGCTAGTGACAGCGCGTTAAAACCGGGTTGCGTTTGTTTTACTCACTCTCTCCTTCCATTTCCTTACATCACCACATTTATTTATTTCCTCTGTTTCGTTTCTTCCTGCCTGATCTGTATGCTCTAAGTAAAGCTGCGAGATACTGAATTACCGATGATGTGCGCATGTGAATTTCCACACTCAAGTCTGATTGGTTCCCCTTCTACCTGTCCATCGTCCTCCGGTCGATGGCGTCCGCTCGCGATCTGGCCTTTCGCATACACCTGTGCTTGTTAGCTATCACTGACCGCTTTTCCTCGGACTGTCTACCGGCCTAACTCACCGCCAGTTTTGGTATACTCCTGACCTCTCTGTGTTTCAGTCCTTCTGAACTGTATACTGGCATAGCCAGTATGAACATGCGTTAGTTTACTTTATTCATCTACCGTTTGATTATACAGACTACCCAATACCTGGCTGATTCACAGTCATCTGAATCCTGGTCGTTGTATGTTGCTCTTCTAATTTTCTACTAATTAGTTTTCATTTAGAACCAATTCCAAACCATTACCGAACCGGATTGATCTCTATCCACCACCCATTGCTGCTACATCTGACAGTCAAATCAAGAACCTGTTCGATACCACACGACCTACAATCTCCCGTTGATCTGATTTGGACTGCGTTTGTCGCTGACGTTAACTCTGGGGCCTATAGAACCCCCGCAGTTTCTATACACACTTATTTTATATCAAGCAAATAAGTTCAAGATGTGCTTGTAAATCTTCGAAACATGGAATGGCGTTGAATCAATACAGTCCACCCCGCAGGGCATGCGTTTGAACCATATCACTCTCACCGCTGAGCATTTCTTTGAGTTCATTAACAGTATCACGATCGAATGCTCTCCATCCTAAAAATTAATTAGTCGAATGCTCGTTCAATAAAAGGAGACAAATGATACCAATCGTTTGTGGCGAAACATCTTCGCACTGTCGGTGGAAGTGATAACGGATATTTGTTAAGACGTTGTGCACAGGTTTAACTACCTAAATGTTATTAGGCTGGTACATGAATAATACTACTAGAAAAGGAGGAGGACATGATGATTCAATCCATGAGGTCCTGGGTTTGATCCTGGCTTGATTGGTGCATTCCCACCACTAATGATACCGAACAAGGTTGCAACAGTTTTAGCATATTTTCATGTTTTGGTCCACATTTCCTCCATTTTGTAATAAAAAACAGTTGTTCCGGAAAGCTCAAGAAATAAGTTCAAAGAGTGTGCGAAGTGAAACTGAACACATCCGGTCAAAGTGGTAAAACTCTTGAAAACGTAAAATGCTTTATGAGTTGGGTTGGAGCACAATAGCGCACAATCGCGCATTGAATCAATTTACGAAGTGCAACAGATATTCGTTTGGAGTTCTAGAATATACATCACAAAGAGGTAACATTAAACCCAACAAGGTCATATTAAGGCAGCTGATCTCAGAAGTTTGTCTGCGTTTGTGTGTGTTTAGGAGGCATCTGAAGGTGTGTTTGAGTTTGGGTGATGGTCCTGACAGAGTATTGGATCGTCACCATCGATTTACTGCGCTGTTGTCATAACTATCAATTCATTTTCCACAGTTATTATTCTGACATTAGTAATTCCATCAGTTGAGTTCAAATTTTACTAGGTCTATAAATACATAGAAGGATGACGGTTCTCCCCGAGAGTAACACGTCTACACTACAATTTCCGAATTCCTTATTTTGGACGCTTACAAAAAATGTTTAGCACGACTGCGAAATTGTTTTCAGCCGTTCCCGATCAGACTTCGCTCTAAGACATTTCTTACATCCTGAACAAGTACAATGTTAACTTATTTCCTGTGTGTGTGTGTGTGTGTATTATGGCACAGTTTATTCCGGGATAGATATGGCTTNGTCCTAAAGCGAGCACATATTTGCGATTATAAGGTGCATTCGTGGTTCACACGTCCAACAGATTGTAGACCAGTGGGAACGCAAGTCGATCTATCATGGACTGTCGAGCAGAACGGTTGTGTAATGTTTTCGTATTGTCAGGTCATCCGAGCACATCGTGGTCCCATCATGTTTATTGAATCCCGGTTCTTAATACCAAGGGACCCAACCACAAGATGATAGATTGCTACCAGGTATACCAGCTGAACTGTGTACGAATTGATAGTAATTATCCGATGAGGATTTACAAATGGCCCGGAGAATACATGACCAGTCGGTGCATTCGGACATACACTGCAGGACAAGTGGCAACCAGCGATTGGGGATTGGAAAATTTTGGGCCATTTGAAATTTACGCCACTTTCTAATTCCCTTAGCGAAGGCCATTGACACCGAATAAAAAATTTCATTATAGGATTTGGTGATTGGGAGTTTAGAAACATTAGAATAAACATTAAAGAAAATTGCAAAGAGCTTGATACAGATCCGATCTCATGCGTTACTGCAAAATTTCTGAAGGATACGCATATTTGTAATTCTTACCTCAAATGTTGCAGATGCCTCAGACACTGCTGCTGCTGCTGCTGCTGCTGCGGCTGCTGCTGCTAATGATGATGATGATGTTGTTGTTGAGGATGATAATGAAGAAGATGAATGTTCAAATGGCTGAATGCGTTTCTCTCTTTTTGGTTTTCGTTTCACATTTTAGGCATCGTTATCTGTTCAGTCACGTCTGGCTGGCAGACGGCTCAGTCGTGATCCCCGATGTCAGTGAATCGCAGGACGCATTTAGACAGTTGGTATTAAATGACCCAGAACTGGCTGGAGAATGCCGGAAATGGATTGCAAAATATGGAGAAAATCAGCACTATGATCGTAGTCATCCACTTGCACGAATGTACGAGTGCTTGAATGGTTTGACTGTACAACAGTGGTTACGAAAAACCCCATTGGCATGGAATGATTCACGATACGCGGACTTGTATTTGCTTCCTCAAGCCCATGAAATGCGGGCTTCGTTAATCAAACGGGATTTGGAAAAATCTGCGGTAGAAAATCCTTTGGGGATGCTTCATCCTCAATCTGTCGGTTGGACACACAGCATCCGGGATATGCCATTGGTGGTGCTATCGTCCATGAACTTAGCCTACGATCAATATTTGAACGTGAACAGTTCGGATCATTGGACCCTGACCGAAACGGAGAAAAATCTGAAGAGTGCTTTGAATTCGTTTCGTAAACCGACATCGCAGTTGCCTTATGCAGAAGCAATATGGAGTGTCTACCAAGATTATTTGAAAAATCTGATCGCGTGGCGTCGAGATGATCAGGCTCCCGAGGAGATTAATTATCGCAATTTCTACGACGTTATTCGCGGTGATTTGCGAGGCGCGTGTGCGTACAATTTGTACGCAAAACATTTGCAACTAAGTCGTCACATTATTGTGAATCCAATCTATCGAATTTTGAATCGAATCCAAGTTCAACCGTATGTGGATGAGGAGGGATCAAGATGTGATATTCCATTTTACTTGATCGATGACAACTTTTATTGTGGTGAAGGTACACGCCCACTGTACGAGGCTCTAGAACCGGAGCAGAAAGAAGTTCTAATTCGAGCATTTGTTCAGTTCGCCTATTACGGTGCAATTTTGGGTGCGAGGGAGATGCAGTATCCGTTAGGACCAGACATGCCCTCACTTGAATCGACTTACAATATCCTCACAGAGATGGGACTAACAACTGGTGGCACACGTGAGGTTGCCTTCCTGGAAGCATGCAAGCTGTGGATATCTGAAGAGGGTTTGTTCGATCACGTGATGAAATACGCTCAGATGAACTAGCAGTTTTTCGATCATAGATGTTTGCCGGTCAAATCGTTCAGGGTTCATTTTTACGAACCATTTACAAATAAAATTGCTTCAAGTTTTTCTCTCTGCTTTCAATATTATGAGTAATTGTGCTACCTGGTCCGTAGATAGATAGATAAACAGACAGACAGACAAACAGGGAGGCAGACAGACAGACAGACAGACAGACAGTAGGACAGACAAAAAGACGGACAGAAAGATAGACATACACAGAACATACTGACTGACTGACTGACTGACTGACTACTTGCAGATCACTGATTGACTCACAATGCACACGTCAAATTCAGCTGTAACTGTAAGAGTACAATATGATACCACTCTTCCATCCGAAACGCTGATTACTCAGGGGATAAATCAAATCCTACGGTGTGGGGTGCTGGGTTGAAACTGGTTGCATCTATCCACTGCTGAATACAGTCTTTGAGCTGCTGAAACTGCTCAATTCTCTGTGGGAGGCTGGAGGATTACGACTAATGTGAACAATTCATCTCGTATAAAATACAAGGAGGAGGATAACTCTATTTATGAAAAAGTGGATTGAAATTAGTTAGTTCAGATTGAACTCAAAGTTTCTCGCAGAATTAATATTTCTCCAATTCTCCATCAAATGCGAACAGTACACGTGTACGTGGTCGAAGACGTGCAAATCACATTATCCTTTTTAACCACATCTTGAAGCATAGGTTTTCCTTCTGTACACACTCTAATTGTGCTTCATAATGATATCACTATAGCTCAATATATACAGGTCTAATCGAAAGTGAATCAACGGATCCCTGTGAAACACTTGTGGGTTCGTAAAGGTGACAGCATTTATATCAAAGTAAAAATTTTTTCCACGTAATAATGAACAAGCCTTGATGAGTCTCTATAGTGTTGATATTCTTGATTCGTTTATACTCAGCAGATGGAATGATTCAGAATGTAGCGGATACTCCCATTGCGTCAGTACTGGTTGACCTAGACCATGATGAACTAAGATGTAACTAAAGAGAATGGAAAAGTTTTTATTTACAACAAATTAACATTGATGATAATTAAAATGTAAAGTTTATGTACACTAATAGTCGATCGGTCTGTCTTTGTTCTTTAGAACTTTTTTAAGCCTCTTCGGCATGGAATTCACCAACTTTGTTATGAAGTCATTTTCTATTTTGTGCTCCATTACGTAGCGTACTTTGTCTCCAAAGTCCAACATATAGGTAGCACATTGACCTCTCTCTTCGAAACAGAAAACAGATTTTCAATCACATTGAGATCTATTAGGGGGAACCCTGTCTGCACGGTTTACCGACCTATTTGAGTCCTATTCGAAGTTGCATGAACTGGACCTTAGGGTCACGCATCTCTTCTGAAATCTAAAAGCAAATAATAAGTGAGCCAGACTCGTTAACTAAATACATTTACTAACCTCTTATGAAACATGACACGGAGCATTATCCTGAAAAATGATAACTTTTCCAAACCATTTTTTTTCATGAAATTCCGGAAACATTTTCGTCATTACTGATACAAATTTCCCACTTATCATGGTGCCTTTGATTGATGTCCACCGACAAGGCTGACCATGTTTTATCCCTGCCCAGATGAATGATCTCGACGGGTGAGAAATTCTTTCATTTGGTGGAATAGGTCCCTATGGGAAATTCTCAGCACAAATCACTTTTTTGTGAGTCTTCCAAGGCTCGTCGCACACCATGCACTCGTCGGCGAAATAAACCGATCGCCAAAATGACGCACGTCGAGATTTGAATTCTCGGGCAAAAATCAATACGAGCCTGCCTTTGCTGCGCGTTCAATGCTGGCTTTACGTTAGCTGACACCTGACACATCTTAAATGTTTTAATTCTTCTTTGCATAAGGGAGTATGAATGGCGAGGATAATCTTCCCGGTGGATAGACGACAACGATTTTCTGCTATGTTTTTTCAGAGTAATACGAGTCAGGTCGTCCTCCTGTTTGGATGTGGTCCGTTTACGACCTCCACAAGCTGTTATGGTAGTTGTTTTCCATGGATTATCCTAAAAATTGTGCCTTTGTTAACGTTAAAGCAGTGGGCACGATATGATATGGAAAATCTCAGCTTGTATGCTCGTACAATTCTGTTTCTGTCCTCTTCACTGAGATAACGGGAACTTCTATTTTCGCCGAGCTTGGCAATTTGTTTGCAAACGTTTCATCACCAGCCGAGGTGACATCATCAGTGCTTGTGAA